>NIJG01000273.1:5477578-5525395 GCA_002201625.1 Euglossa dilemma | reverse complement strand
GCGGGGGGAGGCGAGGGACAGTGATAAATCACAAATTGCACGAACTCGTTGCGGCCGAAGACAAATTGGCTCTGCAGTCATGAGCTACGCAGCGGGTAATAATATAATTATAGGACTGCCAGCCTCTTTCGACGTTTCAGTTTCAACTTCTTGCCTTCTTGCCTCTCTACGCGAAACGCCGGCTCGCGTAAGCGCAGTTGATTTACGGTCGGCGGTTCCTTTTTTCGTTTCCCCTTCCCTTTTTTTCTCCCTTTTTTTATTTATTTATTTCCCTCCCTTTTTCTCTTATCCCCGGCGATCGTTGTTCCCGGCCCGGTGTTACGTAGATGGATTTCAATAACGTCGGTACCGCGCTCGACGCGGAGCAGGCGCGCGCGCGCGAAGAGGAAGGAGCCGCGCGTGACACGCTCCGCGCCGGAGCGTAATAAGCAACGCGAGACGTGTAATTGTTCCGACTAGGCGCACCTCGATTATCCGCCGATCGAACAGGTTCGCGCGACCGGCGATACGGTGTTTAGGATACGTCTTGATTTTCTCGACGGATAGCGAAACCCGCTGAAAAATCCCACCGCCGGCAGTTTAATTACATGGTGAAGGGAAAGTGGAAAGCCGATAATAGATAGCACCCGAGGATTATTGATATATCGCCTCGGAACTTGTTAATTTATCCTCTTATCCGACCTACCATCGGCTATCGCGATGGAAACTTTGCCGTTGCCAACGCACGTGCGGTATTGTTCAAATCTACGTCACGGATTTCTATCTCGAGATATGAAAATAGAACCGCGATACAAGCAGAAACCTACCTCGACTAGTTCTTACTCGCCGATCTATCTTTGAAAGCTGCTCGCGATTCGCCGTGACCGATGACCCATCCGCGATATCGCGTCCCTACGAGACCATACTTGAATCTTTTTCGTCGACGGTGAAAGGAATACGGTATTTTGTATCCCACAGATCTTCCGCGATTCGAAAACGCGAAAATCGCATGCTCTCGACAACGAACCGATCGAGATAAACCGTCAAACGCGATTTGGATCGCAAGGGGTTAATTGCGCGCGTCCTGTCGAGGGAAATAAAAAAAATTTCCGCGATGTATTTGGGTGGAAAGAGAGATCGGAGATGGCGGAATCGGTGGCGTAGAGTGAAGGCACGAGGCAAGAGGAAGCCTTTTTGCCGGAGCAGGGCACGCCGGCCCGTTGCAATTTCCATTCCCAGCAAATGATCCGTGGCAAGAAGCCTCTTCGTCTCTGGAGCCAGCCGACGGATAAAGAAATTAAAAAGCGCGGTCGTAATCTGGGAAAGCAAGAAGAATGGCCGGGAGAAGGGGTGCGCGAGGCGGTTGCAGCGCCGTTGCAGCGTCGTTGCAGCGAGGACGCTGAAGATTGCCACACAGGAGGCTGCGTAGATAAGGGCTGCATGCAAAAGTGGATCATTACACGGGCATAAAGGCGAGGCAGCCGGGGCTAGGGCAATAAATACTTCAATCAGTGGCCTCTAAGGCGTCAGTTAGCATCGCGGCGGTGCGTCGGAGACAGCAGCGCGGCGGCGGCTCGCAAAGAGCCTGAATCCTTCCACTTTGGTCCCATTCGACTAAAGTATGCCCGCCCTCTCTGACAGCCAGCTGCAGCCGTTCGCCAAACAGGCACCCCTTTGTCGTCGATCTGCATAACTCTCGCCCGTCAGGCCAAACGCCACTTTTGACGACGCGGAAACGCGGCGTATCGACCTTACTTGCTGCTCCTCGAGAAATTGTCGCCGATCGCGGTTACAGGGGTAGCGTCTGATCTCCGCTTCGTCAACCGGCGTTAAATACCGCCTTGCGATCCAATCGCTTTCTTTCCTTCGTTCCGAGTCTTTCGGAAAGTTCCCTACTCGGAATCGATCTCGGCGCGGGTTTAAAAAGGAAATTACCCGCGCGATTGGCGCAACGACCGTTCGGAAAAATGCGGCACTCGCGTGCCTTGTTCGACGTGGCATTTTTCCCCTGATCTCTCGGACAACCACCGCAAATCACCGTTCGTAGCCCTAGTTCCGCGTTATCGGCCGATCTGCCCGGTCTAAAAGTCAAAGTACGTCCCCTTGGTTAACGGTAGCGTTTACCCAACCACTCAACCTTCGCACCAATTATCCGGCTGGCCACCGCCAGCGCTCCGACAACATTAACAAATTAATCGGACATTAGAGACACGCCCTGCGTTCCCACGAACAATCTGCTATCTCCGGCTGACAAGCACCCAGCGATAATTACAGTTACGCAAAAGCCTATCGAGTCTAATCGAAGCGATCGATCCGGAACCGGTCCACTCGGTTCTGGATCTAGCGATCTACCGCGTTACAAGGTATACCTCGGCGATAGGAAATCGGGACGGAAAGGAGGCTATCGAAACGCCAATCCAATGGAACACGCGGCTGACGAGATAACCTATCGGCGTGGATCACTCGCGTGACCGCGAAGATAGCCAGGCCAACCGATAAATCATGTCAATTATATATTGTTTATGATCCGTGCCGGGTGCCGGGGATCGGAAGATCGGATCGGATCGGATCGGCACCCACGGTTCATAGCGTAGAAACCCTGGCTGATACGGTAGCAGAGGAACAGGCTTAGCTCGTTGTCAGGCCCGCTGATAATTGGGTGAGTAAAGCGACACGACACCCTCGGAGAGGAGGCCGGTGGATCCGGTGGATCGCGTTGCGTCCAGGACCCAGGGCCGTCGTAAAGAGTGGCTGCCACCATCGGGCCATCAGGAGCCCTCAGTCAGGGCCTCGTCTGAACAATAAATCTGGCCGTTCGGTGGGTAATTGGGTTCACTCGGTGAGATCAATCCGATACTGTCTGCCTCGTGTCCGTCTGTCCATCCATTCGCCGCTTTTGCCTCCGCTCTCCCCGTCCTCTCTCCGTCCTCTCCGCGTCCTCTCCCCGGTTCTCTCGCGCGCGCGCTGCTCCCTCTCTTCTTAGCCCTCGCCGCCCAAACCACGTAAAACGTCGAATGCCGGCCGAGGAATTCCAGCCGGCTGTCACCGCTCGTTCCTCGCGATTGTTTAATTATTTTTATTGCTCCTCCGTGGCCGGGACAAGCCGCGGACCAACGAGTCGGCCGAGGACGACGGTCTCATTGTGATTAGAGGAGGTTGCCTCAGCGCCAAGGTTTAACGAGTTTGCCCGGTTTTTAGAGGCCACCGATGGATCTCGTTGGTTCGTTTACAATTTCGCGGTAGAGGGAACGCGCGGCCCGGTGGTACGAATCGCAGCAGCCTGCTGTGGAATTATAGGAAGTCCCTGGGCGAAGGCACGCGGAGCGTACAGGATATATAAGATATCTGGGATTGTTTGTTCGGAAGGATCAGCGAGACGCGTGTTCTGCAAAAGGCAGGCACAAAGGTCCGACGCGAGCCGCTTGTTATGCGCCGCTTTCATTCGAATCCAGCCAAGATCGTGTCGTATGCAAAACGTCGAATTTCCAAGGTTCTCTCTCTTCAAGGGCCTCGCGGCCACTCGAGACTTCGCAAAGACCTGCCGATCTGTGGGAGTCAGTTCGAGTCTGGCTATAAATCTGAATAATAAATGAGTCCCGACGGCCTCTAAGAAGTCTCCGACTCAGCGAGAAGACGTTGCTGAGGGTTTAAAAGATGAATTTACGAGTGTACCGCTCATGAAGCTCCGCCATGAAATAAAAAGCATTCTTGACTATCTTTCTTCCTCTTTCTCGGGAAAAAAGTAGAAATCGACCGGCCGAGGGGAAGATACCTCCCGGTAACGCGGCCGACGTCCTATGGCCTATTTCGTCTCGCCCACAAATCTCCTTTTTTCGCGAAAATCGCCTGTGTATCGAGCACCGATCGAATATCTTCTTCGTTTCCACGAGAACGCGCTAATTTATCTATCGTTGGGTCGCATCACCTTTGTTCCGTCGAATTCGCCGAATTTCTTCGATTTACGTAACGTGGCCAAGGTCTTGGCCTATTTCGCAGAAATCTCCTTTTCTCGCGAAAATGTCGTATCGTCTGTGTCTCGAACACCGATCGAATATCTTCTGGTTTTTACGAGAACGCTTTAATTTATCTATCGCTGAGCCGCACCACTTTTATTGCGTCGAACTCGCCGAATTTCTTCGACTTAGGTAAGGCTGCCAAGATCCTGGACTATTTCGCAAAAATCTCTTTTCTCGCGAAAATTCCGTATCGCCTGTGTCTCGAACACCGATCGAATATCTTCTGGTTTTCACGAGAACGCTCTAATTTATCTATCGTTGGGCCACCGCCTTTGTTCGCTGGAACTCGCCGAATTTCTTCGACTTACCTCGAGCCCGATTCTATCCGACAACCGATTTACGGCGAATGATCCTAGTTAACCGATCCGGCCTAATTAATTATCCTTATTGCCTCGTACGAAGGAACGACGGTTTTACAAGCTCCACTCTTGCTTCGTTATCTAAACTCTCCTCTCAACCTCTGTTCTTGCCTCGTAACCGATGTCGAGGAGCCGAGTGACCGTCGTTTTCGAGAATTCCCGGGATTCCATCCTACCGGCGAAAGCCTTTCTCCCTCGGAAGATTCCCGAAATTCTGAATTTATCCAGCAAGCGCCGCGTGGCCGTAGCGAGAAGCCTGGCCGACACCTGCCCATTGTCCGAATGGGCGTGGATCGGTGTACGAATTTATTTATGCCCACGGACCTCCCTAATGAATTTTCGTCCGCGGTGTGAAATTTCGTCGATTCCGTAATTGGCTCATCTATCTTGCCGGTTAAAATCGGCAAAGCCAAGAACGCCGGAGAGCCCGCGCCTCCTCCAGACTTCCCCTTGACCCTCGTAGATCGTAATTAACCCCTTTGCTGGAAGTGTAAAAATATCGGGCTCACTCTCGGGGAAAAAATGGCCCCGGGCACGTGTAATTTCGAGAAACTCATCAGCCCGATTCACGGCTCTCGCGTAATTCCATCCTTTCCCGGCTTCTAACAAACTTTCGCGAATTAATTACCCACTCGGGAATGTTAATTAAATCGACGATTGCCCGGTTTTAGTTGTATCAATTATAACGCAACGTACACACTGGCGTGTCGATGCACCGGCTCGATCGTAAAATTAATTTCGGTTTATAAAATCGGGAACCACCGTGCGCGGGGGATACTTTACACGGTGTTTTAACGGCTTCCATAAATCCTACCAAAAAGACATGGCAGCGTAACCGGCTAATGAACCATAAATACGCTCGGAAAGCTCTTAAATCGATCTTCTACCTGGTCGAAAGTAGCACAAGGTACCAATACCCTTCTGTATTTTCCCACCGTGCTCGGAGAATATTAAAACTCTTTCGGGAGGAGTCACGCGACGCCGCCGCTGTTTTACCGGTTCCCGATAACCAAACGATATTTGTCCGAATGGTTTTCGCTCCTCCGTCGGTTCCTCGCTCGTAAACATTCCTCGCGTTCCCTCCTCCGCGCATTATACTCCCAAATTTCCTCAAAAAGGTCGGCCGTTTTTCCGTTCCGCGAACCCCAGGTTCGCGGCGAATCAATCGGAATTCACGGATAACCAGGGGTCGGTGGGATCGGATGATGAAAAGTTCTCACGGGGCCAGCCCGGAAAGTGTCGCGCGTGTGTTACGTGCGTTGAACGCCGATGACGCTTATGACGAAAGAGAAAGAGAGGCGTCTCTCGACGGAGCGGACGCAACGCGCGGTGGTTCAAACGGCGCGAAGGAAGCCGACCTGCAAGGTGTATAAATATGATGGGCCCGGCGATATGGCGGCCAGGGGTGTTGCTGATCGTGCGGCATGGGGCTCCTGAAGCCGAGCACCAGCGCACTTTTGTCTCTCGCCGACAACGGTTACCCACGTAACTCACGTCACCGGCCCGCGATTAGATCTTCAGACTTTCTTTCGCTTCTTTTTTTTTTTACTCTCCTCCTCCTCCTCTTTGGTTCTGCTCCTTTCCACTGCCGGTTACAGAGACTTTTCTGTGAGCCAGGAAACGCCGGGAGCTCGGTTTCGTATGCCATACCGATTGTCCGAGCTCGTAGATATTCATAAACGATCGTCCATCTCGTGACGCATCGCCAACGAGAAGACGAGGATTTCTGTGCGATGGGAATTACGAGAATCGATGTCCCCGAGGGATGACGCTTTCGTTGCTTTCGTACAGAGTTTCCCGGAAAGCAACCAGTCCTCGAGAAGTTCGTACAAGGAGGTAAGTTACGCGAGTGTTTTATTTTCAAACGAGCAGAGGAATCTTTCTGAAAACGCAACGGTTACGATCCCGTTGAGAAGCACGAGCCGTCTAAATTATCGGAATATTTGCATTCCACTCGGACAAGCCTCGTCTTGGAATAACCGGTAATTCCTTGAAATCTCCTTGAATAATACGCTCGAGCGGGAAATTTAGGGACTTGCGCTCTCCAACTGCCATCGTGCTCATCGAAAACTTATCTCGTCGCGGGTAAATATAATTAGCTCTCGACCTGTCCACCCTTAAATACGTACTCGCTTAACCTACTCCAATTAGTCGTATCGCGGAGTGGCAGTCGAACGAGACGGCCAATCCAACCTCGGTAAACGCGGAAATCCAGTTCAGCTGCTTTTCCATTAACAAACCATCGATCGCGAGACAAATATCAACGCAATTCGGTGTTATTAATCCCTCTAGTCCATCAACGATTATCGATTCTCGTTGATTTCTTCTCGGTCGAGTTGCAAGTGCTTTTGTTGCAACTCTCAGCGGTTCGTTCTCTCGTCTTTTCGTCTACGCGAAAAACTGATAAATTAATTTCTAGATAAAGGAATGACGGAGAAATAAACCTCGGAGTATCCTAACTACGCAAGTAACCCTGGCTAGTGCTAACGCGCGGACGTTTATCGCGATTGGAACGCGGGGCAAGGAGAGAAGAACGAATTTCGTGGCCGATGGGTTTTCACGGTCGAGGGATAACGGCGAGGAGCTTTCTTGTAAAACCAGAGGAATATCGCCGGCTCGTGCACGCTGCCCCTGGTTTTGCTCTTTAGAGATCATTAGCCTCGGCTTTCGCGGCTAATTTAAATTGCGATTCCCTGGCAGGTCCGCTGTTGCTGCTCATCAAAATACCTGGACACACGGCAAGGCCGCGACGTGGACCGGGCAAAAAGCTCGAATTAACTTTTACTACGGGAAGAAGCGAGCCGGGTCATTTTGCGCGCGCTGCGTGCCTCTTCTGTGAGCCGGACGCCGCCGTTTTTCGTCCTTTCCGCCGATAGACGCGCGCGAACTGCGAACGGTACCCGTATTAACCACGGAGAAATTTGGGTGGCATTTTCCACGCGATCCATCGCGGAAACAGGATCGATGAAGCTGGAAGAAACGCGCGCGCTTTCTTCTCTTTCCGGTCTTCCTTTTGTTCCTACTAAGAGCGGTGAATTGGTTGCCACCGGAAGCCGATTGTCCGAAGATGGACTAGAAATATCTTCGCGTGGTTTCCGATTGGAGCTCTTGGTCGGTAAAACGTGTAATAATCAATTCTATTCCAGCTGTTTCATTTTTTACCATAAAAAGAATTTTTTACTGTGCTACGATTACTATGGCGGACCACGTATTATCAGCAGTTAATCTTGTGTTGTATATAGAAATATAGTTTAACGTGGGATGCGAAATTGCGGGTTTCTTTCTAACCCACTTGCATCGCTCGGAAAAGTGGAAAATGGGTTCATATCGCGAAAATTTCTCACTGATAGAAAAAGAAAGAAATTGGTCAAACAAGTAATGTTACGAGAATTCTTGGTATCGTCAATTTTTATTTATTTCATTTGAAATCCAGTATATACTTGATACCTTGACACAGAGAAATTTATTAAAATTGTCCAAAAACTTGAAATGCGTGTGATTTATAATTCCACGGACATTTAAATGCCGCTCAATGAATCTTAACCCTTTGCATTCCGAACTACATTTCAATCTCGTTGAAAGCAGCAGCTACCAACGCTTTTAGGTGTTTCGTTTAAGACTTATTTCTATTAAAAAACAGGAAAATTTAAATAAACAAAAGTAGGAACATATTCGATCAAATCGCAGTTTTGTTTACATTACTGTTTTGTAATTTTCAAGCGTATGATATCTCTTGAAACGATTCCCCGACGTCGAGTCACACTCGATATAGTGCAAATGGTTAACTTCTCAAGCACCATAGGCTCCTCGAATATACGTAAAGAGAAATAAAATACATTTATACACTCAAGATTCTATAATTACCATGAAAAATCTATAAATTTTTGCTACTGCAAAATCAAGAGACAAATTAACCAAACATTCGAGACTTTTACCATATATTAGGTAGTTTGGAAAGTCATAGCGGACCTAATTGTATTTTTTTCGCAGCCAAATTCACGCTTCAGTCGCATAAAAAAGAATAAAACGAAATGACATTTCGAGCAACCCAATAATTTCCGAAATTCCCCGGCTTTTATCTCGCATGATAAGAGAGGAAAAAGCACGGTGGAACGTTTCGAGAGGCGGTGCAGTTTCGTTTCGCTCGGGTTGTTCGAGAGGACGCCACGGTACTGCGGCGGCGATCCAGCAGTCGTTTGGTGGAATGCAATGGATCCCCTACCATTTCCATCCATTGTGCGCTGCCCCCACCAGCCAATACCGGTACACGCGTGGCACGCTCTCCACACGTGGATCGTGCGTTTGCCCGATCGGCCGTCCTCGGCCATACTCGGCCTTTCTCGGGCCCGTTCGCGAGCCGATGCCCACCACGTGTTCCCCGATCCTGCGGAGCGGGTCCCACGCGCTCGTCCCGTGCGATCCTCGCGAGGACCGAGGAGGGTGAGGCACCGCGCCGCGTCGTGCAATTAAGGCGAACTTGTTAAACACGCAACCGCTATGAGTCGCATTAATTGCGCTCGTGTACTCGCCGTTCTTTTGTTAGAACATTATACGTAGTATACTACGCGCGGGCCAGCTGATTTCAATTTACACCCGCGTCCACCAAGCCAGATGTATTACCCTCGAACGTAAAATACCGAATTTTAGACAGGAGGGTATAGAAAGCTGTTGCATTGCCGAGATCGGTATCTTTTTGGGGTAATTGTTTGGTCGAAATGACTGGAATGTTCTTGAGATTTTAATCCTGATTTTATAGTGGAAAATTATACGTAGTATTAATTTACACCCTCGTAGACTGAGCCAGATGTATTACACTCGAATGGAAAATACCGAATTTCAGGTAGGAGGGGGTTGAAAGCTGTTGCATTGTTCAGATTGGTGTCTTTTTAGGGTAATTGTTTATTTAAGATTAGTGGAAAATTATACGTAGTATTAATTTATACCCTCCTAGACTAAGCCAGATGTATTACACTCGAATGGAAAATACCGAATTTCAGGTAAGAGGGGGTTGAAAGCTGTTGCATTGTTCAGATTGGTGTCTTTTTAGGGTAATTGTTTATTTAAGATGACTGGAATGTTCTTTGAGGATTGAACGCTGATTTTATAGCGGAGAAGATTGGAATTGGTAATTTCTGGTAGTAAAGAGTGGATGTAGTATTTTTGACAGCGCGTAGTCGTTTCTATAGTCATTTGACAAAAGGGAATTCTCCATTCGGTAGTTTCTTAAAAAGACAGGCAGTTTATCATGCCCCTAGAAGCAATTAAAGTCCCTCCTCCTTTGGTGAAACCAGAAGGTCTAATTGGACGCACTGTAAATCCTATTAATTTTCCTTGTACCGGTCCATTTGACTAATGAACGCTGGTAGGCGAGGCTGGAGCAAAGGAGAACCTTGGACGGATAACCAAATAAATGAGTGGCCTTCGATGTCTCGCGTGAATCCTATATGGAAAGCAAAAGGAAATACTGGAAACTTCTCGTGATATTCACCCTCGTCCGCGATCCTGATATTTTCCCTCCGTCTTGCTAATTTTTCTGAACGCTGCCCATTACGACATTAGCGAAAATCACACCTGGGAGAACCGGAGACTTGGCAGAAATTGGGGTAAAGTATCGTCGAAATAGGGCAGATAGAGAGGGAGAGAAAAAAAAAGAAGGTGGAAAGGAATTTATAAAGTACGAAAAGCCATTTGCCAGGTCGTAACGCGCGCGGTGAATGGCGGGGTGTTCTTTTTCGTACCTTTTTCCGCGAATTACACCGTAATATCATGGTATTCGTAATTTCGCTCGGTTATTACAATCAATTTCGGCGATTCGGCGCACGGGGGTTGTAGGAGAGACACGTTGCGCCGTATAGTCGCAGTCCATAAAACGCGGCAACCGATGTAATTACCCCGGCCGGCGGAGTTTTAGAGCATCGGGGCTATAGTGGCGTAATTGGCCACGGAATTACGAAAAATAACGGTTGTTGGAGCTAGATCGTAAAATTGGGCTAACGAGGAGAGCGCGGCCAGCGAGAGCGTGCTCGTAGCACGCTGTAAAAAAGAGGGCCACGAGTGTGGCTAAATGCGACGGATATCCACGAGGATGCAGGTTATTACGTGTTTAATTTTCGACCACACACACGCTGGTTACTTTGTACGCTTCTGAGAAAGCGGACCGTGCGAATACTCGCCGCGTGGCTTCACGGAAAAGATGACGGAGGGCTTTTAATTGTCGCGAAAAGAAAATTACCGCGATCCTGGTGAATCGCGCAATTGAGGATTCGTCACTGGGAATAACACACTACAACGTTGTTCGATCGTATTACCCAAGAAACGAGGAATTTTTTCTTTCGGGGTTGTTTCCATTTTTCTTAGCTTCTTATTTTTCGAACGAAATTTCTCTCGATTTCAAAGTGTAGTGGTAGTAAATTTCTCGGAATAGCCTCGCAACGAATGGAAAGTACTTTCTCGTGGATGGACACGGGATTAAAGATTAATAAAAGTATGCGACCGGTGAAAAAAGGTGGAGAGTATATTCAAGGATTTGTGAAAAAAATTGGGTGTTTCCGGCACATGTGTCAGAGGAGGATGGTATTGATTTCGATTTCTTACGGGATCTCGGCAGGTGGAGAATTCCGTGAGGACGTAACTGTATTGCATAACAGGATCCCTTTTTCTCGAAAGCTATTCCGGAAACTGTTTGTCCTGCCAGAGAATTATTTCGATTCGGGATGGGCGTTTTTGCAGTGAAACTTTATGTGAGCCGTAAGAAGGGGTTGCTTCCGGTGTCGAGAGTTCTCACACGGTCCTGGCTTCCGTAAACCCTAACGGGAATGTTCAGTTTAGACAGAAATGGATAAAAACTCATATCAAAAGCGCGGTTAATAATACTTAAAATCATTAAAATTATTTCGTAGCAGAATTTCAATTATTTTCCACATTTTTATATGTCGGTATTGCTCCTATAAAGAAAAGAGATTCCTTTTACGAATATATCTACGGATGAGAATCACTGACACGTGTCTCATCGCGACATCTAACAGAGTGCACTCCAAACTGCACAAAATACTGCGTTTCCTTTATACCTGAAGTCGGTAAGAACCTACGGTAGATCGGAAGAAATTCTATTTTATCGACAAATGATACTAGAAGCCTTTTTTATCAATTAAATAAAATTCAAATTAAATTGCATCACAGCTAAACGTAAACACGATTACCTATATTTTTTTTAACAATAATTAAAAACGATTAAAAAATATATAGTTACGCAAAATATATTTGTCGCGTAGCACCTATTAAAATTTTGATAATTCCACCTTTGTGAAACCTCAAAAAAATTCCCCGCAGTATTTTCAATAATAATTATACGAGCTATTTTCTCTCGTGTGAAAATTCATCACGATTTCCTGGTTATTCATTTTTAAGCGATTAATTATACGCAAACCCGTCTTTTTGAAACGAGGCTCATCTAATAACATCTGTCACAACGAGTTAAACTATTTGCCATGTGCGTCAGCAACCCACCGGACGTTATTAACAGACAATTATTGCCTATAGGAAGAAACGTTCGAGCCTGGCATTGCAGCCGGATCCCGGCATTTTTAAGGACAAAACTTTTCCCGCGCCGACCGCATTCTGCCAGGTGTTGAGGCATCCATGGGAATTGTGCTGATAACTCATCGCGCATTCTCACGGTGGTCCAACGCACGATGTCGTATGTAAATGCGTAATTATTTCTCTTTAAATATAAATTAAAGTCGCCGTAATTCTACCTGTTGACTTTCCATTATCCTCTTCTCTTCTTTCCTCGAACCGGTAACTTAATTAGAGCAACGGCGACGCTCTTCCGAGTTAATTGCTTCGCACCGTGAATATTCGATAAAATGGAAAACGGACATTTTTTTACTCGAATAAATCATCGACCGAACGTCTTCGGAATGTCAACGAATCGATCGATTTTCGGGAGACCGATCAAAGTATCGTAATTAATTCCAAACTCTCGGTTTAGTCCGACTATGCTCGAAATATCTGATAGATTACGCAAGCAAAATTGCCGCGTATCCGAACAGAGGCATTCCCATAACGATAGCGTCGTAATCGCGCACATGTCGCGTGTACGAAGCACCTGGAATACAATTTTCATGGCGAGCCATTCCCCGTGTGCGCGCGATGGTGTATACGGGTCTCACCTTGACGAACGATTTATTAATTCTTCGGTGAATTTCTGTTTTATTTCGAAAAAAGAACTGGTTAATTTTCCTTCACCGTCCGAGGAACGGGATTATCACAAGCAAAGAGTACTCTAATTATCGAGCAAAGGACAAGACCTCGCGTCTTCAGATGCAAATGCATGTCCCAGTTAAGCAAACTGCAGGACATTCCGGCATAGTTTGCATAATCCTAAATTTAACAATAACAAGTCCACTCTGCCAGCTGTTGTACGTATCCTGTATGTCGAGGTAGATTAACCTACTCTTGAAAAAATACGAGGGCAGAATCGGGTAACTGTCCGGGAGGAGAAACTCGAAGCATGCACACCCTGCACGCGGAGAACGTTTCAGCGTTCCCATAACGCGATTTCACCACTGTCCGCGCGAAGTATCGCCATTTTTCCACACTTCCTGCGTCCAGGATACGTCTCGCACGAGAGACGCGCAACGTACAACCGATCTGCGGAGAAGTTACGCAACATGGAACCACTTATCAAACTTCTCCGACAGGCCATTATGTCGGACGAGGAGCTGGCTCTTTTCAGAGCCTCGGTACCCCACTTGTTGCGCTGGAAACGCGGCAAAAATGGAGTAAACCCGTCGGAAACCGAACGAGTTTCCTTCCCTTCTGTTCCTTCGCCGGTGTTTGCCGGCAAATCCCAAAATATTGCGATAACACACGCTCCGCGCGCACACACGTATCGAGACGCGCACACGTGCTCGTTTGCATCTGTCGCGCGGGGTTTGCATCTGCGAATTTCACGATTTCGATCCCACGACCCCCGGGGACCGTGTCTCTCGGAGAGTACGCGCAGCTGAGGAGGAAAAACGGGAAGAAAGGGGGCAGGAAGAAGGAAGGAGAGACGATTGCCCGGTGTCGTCCCGGTTCCTTACGTCACGCGGGTTTTCGTGGCACATGCCGGTGACGTCACGCGACGCACACGTCATGCGGCGTGACGTGGACCCACACGGGGGGCTACGAAATCTCGAGCACATCTGCAGGGTGCCGGTGAATCGAGGGGAGAGAAATCACGGTCGGAAGGAGAGAGGCGAAGGAAGGAGAACGATGGCGCAAGGAGAATGAAGTGGAATTGCGCGGGGCGCACGCGAGGGGTGCACACGTGGGAAAACGGCACGCGTCCCTCTTTTGGCCCGGTGTCACTTACACCTGGAATTTTTCGGGCATTTATCACCACCGTCTTCCTCGCGCCGGGATTCCTTCGTGTGACTTCGCGTGGCGGCCTCGGGAATCGATCAAAGAAATCATTATCCCGCCGCGAGGGGCCATTTTTCAATGGCCTCCTCCTTTATTTCCCTTTCTTTCTTTCTTTCTTTCTTCTCTTCCGCTTTGTACTTCCCTTGTCTCGCCTTCGTCCAGAAGAAGTTTCATTCGACGAAGCTTTTGTAAGTCGGATGACAGTTTTGGACGAGGGACACAGGACGAGCCAGCGCGTAATTCGTGTTTGGATAGGGAAGCTCGAACGTGGTCTAGATTTACGTGTCCCTTTATATTTCGTCTCGCTAAGACTTTCGTAAACGAATGTATTAGCCCTTTGCACTCGGCGATTATTCTCTTTGCGGTAATAGCGATTCCAAGATTTTCTGCCATAACGTCGATGATACCTTCAAAACCTTTTTACTTCGACATTCCACGCATCTTTATTTTAAATTTGATATATCGATTAACTTCAATCTTTGGAATTCGATGAAATAGCTTCTGAGGGTTAAATATATAAAAATTTAAGCATCAACCGAGTGCAAACTGTCGTCTTTGACGGTAAAATTGCAAAGTAAAAGAGAGATTTGAAAGTAAAGCGAATCACTTTGGTCATATCAATGAAATTATTTAACCTCAGAGCCTAATCTCTAGTGTGTCAAATCAATGGGTCAATTTAACTTCGAGTCACCATTAGTACCTATGAAATCAGTGATCGAAGGTTGAGACGCGTTAATTTTTATCCAATCGTATCGAATCCTATAGAGAAATAAAACGAAGACACGCCGATCGTCTTTTCCTCCAAACATTTCTCCGGGAATGAAAAGTGTATTCGGAATAATCCGAGCGATAAAAGAGGAAAGTAGTAGGAGAAACGAGGGCCGGGAAACTGGAAGGTAAGCTAGGAAGCAATTTATTGGAATCGCGGCAAGTTGCAGCAGGTGCACGGAAACGCCTGCGGATTTGCAGCGGGGGCAGCGCGAAATCACCTCGAGAAATGCGGCGGAGCCCGGTAGAATCTCAACGTTTCTGCCATATGTCGTCGTCTAGAAAGAGATAACGAGGCGAAATCGTCTCGGTCCGCTGATCGACGCAAGAAAGCACGACACCGCAGCTGCGTGTACGAAAATCGATACAAGCACTTGGATAGGCGGTAGAGAACGGGCAGGTGACGTTGGTCGCGTGCCAGCCTCCCCTTCCTTTTCCTACCGGCAAGAAAAGTATTTTGCGCAACCCATTGTCCATGTTCCCTCCTTTCCTCATGGTTTGTGGTCCCTTTAACACAGGGCCCAAGGAGGCCGGCACCCTTCTTCTTCGACAAAACGTCGCCAAGGGATTTCCCTTCGGGTCGGAATAAGAGCCACCGATCCAACGACCGATGAATCGCGCGTGCATCTTCAAACGATCCTTCTGTTCCGCTACCATTGACTTTTGTCACCGTTACCAAGGTACTACCAAGCACACGACAAGCTAGTTTTTGCAAATTTTTCGACGCCTGCTTTTTTTCGACGCATCCGATGAATTTTTTTTTTTTAGATTCTTCAACGTCTCGTGGTAATTTTACAAAGACGCGAGGTTCTTAAGGTTAATTCCTTAAATTCGTAGATATCGTAAAAACCTCCAAGATTTTGTTGCAAATCAAATAAATATGTAGAGGTTAATCTAAACTATATATTTCTTCTATCCAACTATGTTTTATAATTAAATAATAGTGCTAAGGATTGATGTGAAATATCTGTTTAAAGATTTGTTTCTGATTAAATAATTTCGGTAATTATTTCCAAAATTATTTAATAAAACAACCGCAGGTAGATTATAAATCCTCTGTAAGCCTATGTATCAAGATTGCTGATTACGATGTTTAATAAGTTTATAGTCGTTTCCAAATTACCGTAAGAGCCAACTTAGTACTGCATTAGGTTTTTCGAAGCTTCCTTGTTTTCTTTAAAATAAAATCTTAAATACTTATTTCCGAATTGAAGATTCTTCGTCGGAGTTTCCGCTGTAATTGTACGAAATTAACGGTACAACCGCGAGTAAAGTTGACACAAGTTTCACGCGACCGAGTCACACGTGTTCCACAGAGTTTCCTTCCTCGTGCTTCTTTTTATGTTCTGGTACGTCATCAATTTTCTCAGCACCAGCTGCTTTCCGCAAATCAATAAATCGGTTGCAGACGAACGACTGGCGCGTGCCGTTATTTTCGGAATCGAAGGCCATTTGGAATCAAAGATCGCTGTAAGGAGGCCCCCCAACGATTTCTGCTGGACTATCGCATTGTTCGACACCCCAAGTTCGAAGCACGAGCATATTTGCTCCAGCTGATGCAACGATCTTAGTTAGCATCCGAGTATCGTTCCATTGTGCCATCGATGATCTCGTGTGCTTCCTTCGTGTCTATGCAAGGAAATATTTCTAGTAGAAACATAGTACAAACGCTATCCTGGACGTTACGCGAGAAAATCGAGGATCCTTAAGGATTTCTCGTTCGAAGTTGACCAGTGAGTAGCCTCGGATCTTCCCAACGCAGTAAATTTTCAGCGCTGTTTTCAATCGTTTAGTAGTTTTAGCATTAACTCAAGATTAAGTCTCAAAGTGATAGCGAATCGAGTTTTAGTCGCGTAATTATGGGACGAAGGTACTTATAGAATCTTCAAAGGTTTGGATGGAATTTCCTAATACTCGGTAATCTCTCGTCTTCTGACACAAGTTGCGTTTAGATTCTTCTATCCTTGGTGAAGGTATAGGTGCTCGAGAATTTTTCGTTTCAGCGTTTACTCGAAGCGTGCAAATATTATTAGCGGGATCGCCGTTAATCGTGGCCGAAATTGGACCGCGATAGCGTATACCTGTTTATTCGCACGCAAATTCTCCACGGTTATTATCCATCCTGGTATTATTGCTCGGTAAATCTACGGTTAACGTAAAGCAGCGCCGCTAATGCTACGCTCTTTGCCAGGCTGGTCGCTCTAATTAGACCTTCGTATTCCAAAGGAGCCTTCGCAACATCGGATAATGCCGAGCTCCGAAATAGACGAAGCTGCTAAGACCTAACCCGTAGCCTGCGATTCTCTTTTTTCCTCTTTCTTTCTTTTTCTTTTTTCTTTTTTAAGCAGCCTTCTCGCATAAACCGAAGCGTAGACAATACCTCTGTTCTCGCAGCGAGACAAGCAAAGGCGATTTCTCCGGGCCTAATAGCCGGTTTACTTACGCGAGCTAACTCGTCCAAAGTGACAAATTTCACCGGAGGTGTCCCCCGATGGGACGTGCTGGAAAATTTGCATAGAGCTGCTTTTCGAGGAACGGGCCACGTCGATCGCCGCTTAAAAGAACGCGCCATTGTTGGAGCGTCGCGTTGCATCATCGTGGACAGCAGATGCTCCTACGAGCTGTGTACCATTCGACGGTGCCATTCGACGGAGGACGTCGTCCCGTTTAATTGCTGCCTAGGCCGTTCCTTTCCTCTCCTCGAAATTCGGAACGCTCCAGGCCTGTAATCCGCTTTCTTACCTATGACCTGCAACCCCCTGCGAACCTTTCTTCGCTCCGGCAGGAATTTCGATCAACCAGGATTAAGATCGGTCGTGTGCATTAGGGAATGCGGTAATTGCTTTCCCGGAAAGCTCGTATTGTGCCGAGAATTTTTAGCAATTCGCCCGGGTCAATGGCTGCTGGTTATAATAGTGGCTTGCGCGTGGTTTGCGAATGAAGATTTTCATTAGGATTAGTACTATCGATATTAATAGTTTCCACGGAAAACGAATTACGATAATCTCCCGTCACTCGAGGTCGAATTATCATTATCGTTTCGATATGGACGTGTAGAAATTCAAAGATCTTCTGCTACAAAGTCGATGATATTTTTTAGAACGGTAAATAGAAAATCGTGTAATAATTAACATTAGCGTTTATTAATATCGATCTTCAAAATTTTATCAAACGGTAACTGAAGGTTTCTTCTCGACTGCAGACTTAACGAAGGACTTGGAGAGTCAATGAAACCCCAAGCATTTGAATTCTCAACGCGACGTGAGCCTCAAACATTCGAATTCGTAAGAAACAAACGTCTTCTCGACAGTTATCCTTTCACGAAAAGAAGATCTGTTATTCCCGATAATACCCGAGAAGTAGGACCTATCGTCTGGCAAACCCTTAAATCGGTGATTAAAGCCACAAAATAACACTCGAGCGAAGACTGAGGAGTCCTAAAACAACACCGGTCGCCATTGCATCTGCAAGGAAATTAGCCCCCCTCGATCCGCGCTATCAAACGCGAGAATCGTCATCATCCGGCTGGTTGCGAAACTTCATTACAACACCTTGGCGTTCTCCTAAGCAAACAGGGGCCCGGCGAAGCTGCCAATTTTCAGCAACAAAAGAGCAGACCTCGGGCCCATCGGTCGGAGGGGCCCGGGCGCCGATATCGGCAGCCCGAGCCGAACACGTCCGAAGAGGTGGACGAAGACGACCGAGGAGGATGGTGGGAACGCGTGGCGCGGTGTGTTCTCACCAGCTCGCTCTCTCTCTGGAGGCGCCTAGCTGCGAGCAGCGCCTCCTCGAGGAGCAAGGTTAAGCGCGTCGCCTCTGCCGCGGCGCTCTCCTGCAACCAGGTCGCTGCCGACGACGCTGCCGACGCCGCTGCGGCAACCTGCCGAGCTGAAATCGCGGCAGACGACAACCGGCTTCGAAAGTCGGCCCACCGCCGCTTTCCCCCTCGTTCCTTTCTCTCACGCTTCCGCGATAGACGCCTTCTTACACCGCGTCTAGGCACCGTGTTCTTACTCTTACAGATTCGACGCCGTCACGTTCCGCCACTCCGATTTTACAAATACTTAATATCGAGTTATTCGGAAAATCATTTCGTTTATTTTTGGTGAAAATGAAACACTATATTTAAGCCAAGATTTTTGACGCTATTATGAACGGTCGAATTCGAATAATTTTTCTGTTGAGAAAAAACGAAATTATTTTCCAAACAACCAATAGTATACGAGCGGTTGAAGTCACGTGGTCGTGGAGGGAAAAGGTATTTTGTTATCAAGGTTTATCGAATTGTTAGAAGAAAAGATAACGAATTAGAACGAGCAAGTCGATTAATTGGAACAATTTAGTCGTAAAAATTTGCAAATTTATAGAAAAGAAATGTTCGTAAGGTTGATGCGAAGAATCGGAGATGTTGCTGGTAAGAAAGTAACGGGACTTATCTCTGCATCGTGCGAGGAAGACCGTGTCGTGTGTACACAGCGTTTCCGGTTGAGATGGAGCGCGCAGGAAGGGGTGACTTAACCCTTCCTGGCAAATCGTAACATTCCTCGAAGCAAGGGTAATTAAGAGAACAATACGAAAACAGTGCCGGTTGCAGGCGGATTATCGTTGATGCCGATGGAGCCAGCGCTGGTCTGCTACTGGGTCCCACGGAACAACGACGGGGGTTCATTTCGGAGCAGCGAAGACTAAACAGATCGTGTTTCCCAAAGATCGGCCGCTGAATGATTTTAACGGACTCGTGAACAGATTCTTAATACCGTTCGCCTCTCGAGTATTTGGTCGCGGTGGACCCAGTTACGGCCGGATGTGTTGAAAAGATTGAGTTACTATACTCATAACAGTCGGAAGAATTTTTAATTCCGACTTGCGTGTGCAACAATACGGTAGCGATGATTCATTCCTCTGTCGAGCCTCCGGTTCCTACGATTCGCGTTCCCAACGAGAAACGCTTCGAGTAACAGGAATGTTAATCACCGTCTGTCTTCTTAATTTTCTATTCCTATCGTCAGGTAAATTTCTCGAAATTTCAGGTTTCCAATTAGCAATCTCGCGAGGTCCCAGCGTTGGCCGTTTCGCTGGAGTCGATGATCGAAAAGCGGTGGAACGGCTGCAAAGTACCCCCGCTGCCATAAGCGAGAGCAGAGGCGGCATAAAACAATAAAACCGAGGCGAACTGTACTATAATCGGCACTCGTTGGCCAAGCAGGCAACGAGGGTCGTATAAAGGATTCCCACAAGGGCCATGCAACCTCCCACGATCCTGCGAAGGGAAACAGTTAACGCTAGGAGGACGCGGCGAGGACACGGCGAAATTTCAGCCTTTCTATGCAAATACGTACCTGCCGGTTTCACGGGGCGGTCCCGACTTAGCACCGTTTTCTTTTTCCCTCGCCAATAAAACGTGGAACGCCGGCTCCCTATCGCGGGTCCCTCGTGTGTCAGCCACGCGCACCTTCGTAGCGGTCAGGGCCCCATAATGGATGCACGAGGCACGGCTCGTTTTCTTTTCTTTCCACCTTCTTTCTCCTTCCTTCTTCCGCCACCTTGCCTTTCTCTCTCTCTCCTCCTCCTCTTCGCCTTTTTCTTCCTCGCCGTGTCGCCCCTCTCCCGGCCTGAGCCCTTTTTCCAACGTGTGCGGCATTATGGGCCCCCGGAATATCCACCGACGACGGCCGAGGACCAGGAACGGCGACGGAATATAAGGCGAAAAGGGTGAAGCGAAACGCGAATCGCAGAAACGTGGGAACCCGAGCCAGGTGATCCACACTGCGCCACGATCGAGCAGCCAGACCAGGCACGAACTTCTGCGAGCCGACCAAGCCAACCGAGCTGAGCATTCTCCGGAAAAGGAGGGGGCACCGTAAGAATGGGGTGGCTACGCGCACCTCGCTCCAAAGGGGTACGCAACTGCGTCGCAAGAGGTGGACCAGAGGGTCGGAGGTTAGGGTCCAACCACTTTTTCTTCCCGATAGATTTGTTGGGAACGCTGCCGAACTGGATGCTCAGTTGCTTCGGCTTAAATCAATGGGCCGCTTTTCGAGACACCACGTCCCATCGGCGAACGTGGGGTGTTTCCTCCACGTAGCGATCTCGATACGTGCCGTTGCAAAAGTTTCCGAAAGAAATATCGAGCAGTTTGCATGTCACGAAAATTTAGGCTGCAGTGAAACGGAGTTTCTTAGATTCAGGTATGAAAATTGCCATTTTTCGTACAGTAGGACGTATCGGTAAGGTATTAATGGTAATAATGTAACCTGGCAATAAAATCACCTTCGATTGCCATTATTTATAGGGGTTTAAGATAACAGAGGGTAATAATAGGGAGCAGGGAAATAATAAATCCCCAGGACATTTATGTCAACCTCGAAGAAAATTATTTTACCGTCGAAATTTCTATCCGGATTTGTGTTTTAATACCTGAGAAAGTTAGTTTAAACGCTCGCGAAGCTCCCGACACGCGTAGTTGTCGAACGAGGTTGGTTTTATTACAAGAATGGTCCTAGGAGGTAGCCGAATTGGAACATTACCTGACCGAATTCGCTATTGTAATCGTTTTGCTTGCGTGTGTCCAGCACACGACCCGATTCCCAGCGGTGCGGCGCGCTGACCCAATTTGCCTGAATAGTAGGGCACCTTCGATTTACGATCGGGATTTTTCGGAGCATTGTTCGACGGATCTTCGAGTTACCTTGGAGCGTAGCAGCCGGCTTCGTGGATCGTTCGCGTGGTTACATTTTCCGAGGCATTAAAAGTCCGTGTTCGAACGCGAAAGGGGAGGTTCGCCTGGTCGGGGAGAGTCGGAAGGAAAATATTTCGACGTGGCTCCAGCGGAGATGCCTGGAAACACGTGTAAAACGTGCAGGCGGCTGATTTTTTCCCTTTTTTTCCTTCCATCGTAAAGGGAATTCATGGGAATTTTACCCCACTCGTTGAAACAAATACCCCGCGGTTATAAATGGCACCGTCTGCTGCGCGAACGAGACATTTTTTTCATCGAACTCCCACGGAAACGAGTTATATTTTCCTGTATTCCACAATCTAGGCGTTTCCCTGCGACGACAATCCAGATGTCGGCTAAAAACGACCCCACGCACTCATTTTTTTCCAACTCGATCCTGCTGGCATATACGTAGACGCGTCATTAACATGCCGTCTTTGCCGCACAATTAATATACCTCCATGTTTCTCGTGCGTAGAATTAAACAGCTTTAACTCCGTGGGAACTGCTAATTTAAAATACTCGTATAAAATATTTATCCTATTAAAATGAAGAAAATAGAAATTCAATGGAAATGGAAAATCATTTAAAGAAAAATGAATTATACGCTTACTTAAGAAAATGGATTAATGAATTATACACTTGGGATGGATAGACGGGGATATACATTCATACAAATGGAAAAATGAATTATACGTTTACTTAAGAAAACGGACACTGCGACACCTGCTGTGGTCAAGTTACTGTCCATTATGTTCCATATGAATACAGAAAACTTGGAATCCATATGTGGGAACACGGAATTAAAGCAAGGAATACTTTGAAATATCTAGTGAACTTTAGTTTTACCTACAAAATTTAAACGAAGCTAAACTTTCAAAGAGAAAAAAAAAAAATGGAAAATATAAAAGAGAAAGAAAAGAACTGTACACCAGTTTTATCCGATTTTCTGGTTTTTATTCCATAAAACCGAGTAACAAATTGGAGATTAATAACGCGGTGGCGCCAGTGGAGCGCAAAGGGTTAAGCGCGATTATCTGGTCTCAACATCCTTTCTCACACCGCGTAACCTTACACCTTCCGTGCAAAGAGGAGGTTTTTTCGCGACTCTCGGTTTCACTCGATCTCCTTATGTTTAACATCCCGCTTCACACCCTTTTATACCGAGCGCGATCGATTCGCGTGTCTTCGGGCCTTCTAGATCCCGAGAGGAGCCCGTAAGACGATCGCAGCGCGGCCAGGATTAATCGTGTGAAAGTAAATTAATTTGAAGACGGCCGAGGGAACCGGGAGGGAAAGAAATCGATTAGCTCGGTACCTTGTGAAACTAGGAAGCCCGAGGCCTGGCTCGGCGGAAGCGAAGATTTCAAGATTCTGGGGGACGGCGTTTCCTTCCTGTCCCGGGTCCGTGGTGGCTGCAGGTGTATCCCTCGAGATCGATTCTCGCAGCCAGAGGGTGGGCGTTCCAAATTTAGACCGTGGCTCGCCTTCTTGATCTTCCTCAAGAGGTTTGTGGTCAAGCCAGCCACTCCAGCCTCCGCCTCTCTTTTTCTCTTCCACGCAACCTCTCGGGGTTAATGAGCAGGTCGCGGCATCTCACCGAACGCCTTCCGTTATGACAGCTACCCCGCAATATTTATGGGAAATTCTGGATCATGGGAATGAGAATTTTCTACCCAGCCTGTTGCTCTCGAAAACTAGACGTGATCCTTCCGCGATCGACGCGATTTCGACAACCCGATTTCCTCGGCTGGGATAATAGAGGACGAGACGTTTCTTGGAGTAAAAATATACCTGATAATTTTACTGAGAAATTTAATATAACAGGTATAATAATAAAATTATTGACCTTACGATTGGAAAGCTTCGAGACTGTTTCTCGTTTGTAATTTTCATATTGTTTAACCCTTCGGGAACAAATTTCATAGTAATTTTTAAGCGAAACCTGTTTAGAATATAGCGAAAATTAATTTTAGCATTGTCGTCGATGTTGTATATATCATTTAATTCAGAAAACTTCACTCGGTTCGTCATTTTTAATTGTCTTGTTTATACTCGGTGTATCGTTAACTTCGTTTATCGTTTGCGAAGTGTTTATATTTGGAGAGAGATTAACAGAAATTTCCACGTATTATTTTAATAGGTCCCTATATCTACGGGTCACGCATAGATCACGGTACTATTTACTAGTCCTCTCTTTCTCTCTCTCCGTGTCATCGTTTCTCTCCTTCTCTCCCGCAACCAAATTCGGAGTAGGAATACTTAATCTGTGAACAGTTCTCGAACTGTTAGGATTCGCTGACACGTGTGATCCTTCGACACTCATTCGAGAAGATAACCCGACGGTATCCTCTTGATAATCGATGCGTTACACAGAGATAAACGGGGAACAGAGTTGGAAGGGACGTTAACGGTGAATCGTGATCGTGGATCGTGGCAAGAGGGGCGATAAAATTAAAAACAAAATTCAAGGCCGCGGCCTGTTTTATTGTGGAAGCCAGTCTACCCTCGTCGGAACTTCCGAGTCCAGAGTTTGCAGATGCAGAAGCAAGAAGGGGCCCAGGCTCTTTGCTTCGTGCCCTCTTGTAACTCAGGGGGTCCTCCATGGCTACGCAATAATATACCAGTCCCAGGGACAAAGCTGCAGTTTAGCGTAGCACATTATGCATTTACTGATGGTAGGTACCCGAAATAAAACCATAAAGTACCCAGTTTTAAAGTGCCTATCCTTTTTCCGGAATGTAACGGACTCGGCGGATCAAATGCCGGCGAGAACGTTGCTCGAGGCTCGACGTGGTCGTTTCCGATCGACGAATCAAAGATTCGTGAAGCAATTCAGACGAAACTTGTGCGTAATCTCTGGCAGAATCGGCGGATATAAATTTTAATATCAATTTTTATATCAAACGCAAGACTCGCTTAGATTTACTAGAAAGAATCGCATTAGAAATACCCTAGAAGCGTCGTGTAAAATTATATTAGGTTGCTCGAAAAGTCATTTCGTTTTTTCCCAACAGAAGACTTAATTGTATTTTTTCACAGCCAACTTCACACTTCAGCTGCCTAATAAAAATGAAAAAGAAAACCGAAATGACTTTCTGAACGACTTAATATTTTGCGTTAATTTACTTCTTGAAGGGTAGTTAAAGAATTCTCGAATTTTTCGAGTGTTTATTTGAAAATATTCTCCATCGACATAGTAAACTATGAAAAACCACTATTCTCGAGTGAATTACTTTCTCGCCCCTGCGGATTGTTAATTTCAAAGCAGATTAATCGCGGATAAATTAGCAGGCATTTGGCACGCACTCGAGTCTACCGAGAAAGCAACCCTGAAAAGCTGTAATCCCGACTGACTGAGAATTCCATTAATCCCCATTGAAGACAGAATTCCGGGGCATAGTTTCACGTGGCCCGACCGGAAACCGGCGCACTCGACTTTCGTCCAGTCTAATAACATTCGAACGAGAGCGGCCCCGATAACAATCGACCACTATAACACAATAATTACCCCAGGAAATTCGCAAAGCATCCAAGTCTCGCGCGTATTACCCCCCTTTTCGAACGCTTTATCGAGGATCAGCGAAATGGGCTGAAAGCTGGTCGATGAGCGACAGAGCGAGAAACAAGGGTGCGTTTGCAAAGAAACGCGTCGGGCTTTATTCGTGATCTCGTCGGGGTTGGATCTTGATTCTTCGATCTGGAATCGCTCGCGAGATTGCTGTTGGCCGTGCATCTGCCTTGCACGCACGTGCATAATGCGACGGGAGAGGAACGTGGACGCGGAAGTTCGTGGAGCTGTGGGGCACAGCTGGTTTCGAGAACCGATTTATCGCGAAACTATCGCTGCACACACGCACATTGTGACGCAACGTCGCGACAGAGAAATTATTTCAAACGCGACCGTGGCTTATCGCGGTCACGTCTCGAGATTACGACACACGAGGCTCGATAATTGATTCGGACAGCAACAATGGCGGACGATAACGAATCCGAGTTATCGTGAGACCGCGTGTTAGTTATTAACCAGTGCCGATGACTCGGCTGATATCACAGGGTGAATCGTGGAAATGGCAGCTGACGAATTCTGTTCCGCGACGAATCGAGAAGGGTGGGATAATGGTGGGTGGATAATTCGAAAAAGTATCTCGCCAAGTATTACATTTAATCGCGAGTATAGCAATTATTCCGCTTGTTTATACAGGGTAAATAACGAACTCGAATTTGATTATTTAACTCATCTGGTCGACCGTGACTCGAGCTTGTTTTCACGCGTGTGGCCACGATCATTATCGGTCACTGGAGCGTCATAATTGTTTGTAACGTAGATTACGAAATTTATAACAATTTAAAAAGATCGCTGTTCAACCACACAAACGTGATATATTTCGCAAATTAATCCTACTAGTTGGAAGCATCGTGTAAAAATTGATTCGTGTCACTCGTCGTGTTAAAGTAAAACGCGAGATAGGAATATGAAAGCAAATTTTAAATCTGGCCTAAAAGAATTATTCGGAAATGCAGGTTCTTTTACATATTTCATTCCCAGGGAAAAATTCTGTATTTTCGGCCTTGATTTTGAACGGCCGCTCGTAATGCGCAAATCGTCAAAGGCGTGGTGTTTTTCCAGGCAAAATATTTGAGGTTTAATTCGTGGATGTTGAATCTCGGTAAACATCGGATGGGTCCCGTGAAATTTAGCTCAAATATCGAATAATGGGAAGCACATTGAGCCGGTGGCATGCAAATTTAATTTTTCGACAAATATCGCGCGCACCCGAAATTCGCGCGCTCGCATTGCCGGGTGATCAGCAGCAACGGGGATGAAATTTCGATGCCGCTCCGGTGGAAACGCTCGACCGCGAGAAAATTTCATTCGATATAAACGTTTCGTTTAGCCCGACCCGAAACGAAGTTCCCGTTTATCTCGCGGGTAACACGCTCGTTCCGCGCGTGAAATCAAACGTGGATGCTCGACAATGGACGCCTTTAAATCGAGACTTTGGCCAGCAGCGCGTTCGCGAAATTTCCTTTGATCGTCCCGATTAAGCCTGAAATTAAAAATACCTTGTCCGCTCTTCGATTTCGAGTAACGATCCAACCGTATCCACCATATCTCGCTCTAGAAACGATGCAAAACGGATTTCTTTAATGTATTCCTTTAATTTCTAGGAGTAGAATTGAGTACCTTCTTCTTTGATGTCTAACACGAAACTATCAAACACACTTTGCGATATTAACATCATTTTCTAACTAGAAATAACGTTTCATAGTGTTTTGTATCTTTTGTTTACAGTATTCGCAGTTTTTATAATTTTTCAAAATTTCAAAACGTTCAACCATTCGTTCCTAAAACGAATCTCCACTTTTCGTTCTTCGAGGCGATCGATTCGGCGAACAGAAGTGCAGTTTCTGTTAGGACAGCGTTAAATAACGCGCATGGTCTCGCTGGAATAGTATAATATCGTATATAGTTGCGTACAGGAGTGTTATTTCGGCCAGAGTATTAATCATCGTTTATCCAAAGAACATACTTCCGTATCTATACCGAAATCGTCGAGGACTGGCTGCCGAGAGGCGGTGAAATAAATCAACGGGTCAAAGGGACGTTTATGTATAGTATAAAGTCGGAATGCCGGGAACGGCCAGACCGGGGCCTCTAAAAGTAAAAGTTTTCCGGTGCAATAATCGCGGGTCATAAAGGTTTATCTGTTTATTACGGCGGCCATTGCCTCTTGAAATGGGCTGTAACTGATTTTGTCAACGAAACAAATGTCTGCCGTTTATTGTCTCGCGTATACATGCTTGCCGGTTCGTCGTGGACGCGCTACGATCCTCGCAAGTCGCCTCTTTTTATAGTTTTACGCGTTTATTGACAAGGTGTTACTGCTCGTAAGCGTGCCGCGCGTCAGACAGGGTGTTTCGCTCATTTTTGTTAGCCCTCGTTAAAAACGGCTCATCCGTCCAGCCTAATAAATTTCCTCCGATGTTCAATATTAGGAAAATATCGCAATTAGACTGCAACGCGTGCAAAACAATATGCACCGCTATATAATCCGAGTTGAAAGTAGTGCAAAACATAGAATCTCCGAATTTGTTTAGTCAAACGTTAACTGAAAGCTCGAAGATATCTACAAGGGTAGTTTTCGAAGGAGATTGGAAAAAATTCGAGACTCGCGTGCCGCGCGTCGAAAATCGACTTGCACCGTGTTTCATCGGGCTGGAGAAAAGGGAAAAAAAAGAGGCTCTTGGCAGGAATATTGGTAATTTACAAGTTGGAAAGGAAGGGGTCGGAAGCACGAAAGGAAAAAAGGAATAACGTGTCCAAGGGGCATTTGCCAGCGGCGAGTTGATCGCTGCGATCGCAGGCAGCCACGGATCGACCCCAACCGTGTGCCACGCTAATGGCGCGAGAGCGAGCGAGCGAGAGGGAGCGAGAGAGAGGGAGAGAGAGTGGAGGACCGTGTGCCGGACGTGTGTGTACGTGCGTCATAAGTGTGGCTGGCGCGCGCAACGCGATACGACGCCGACGATGCATACGGGACGATGGGGGCCCTGTGTGGGAATTCTTCTGAAACGTTAAACAGTGTTTACTCGCCGGGCCATGCACCGCGGACGCTGTTGCCCGCCGGTTTCATCAATGAACTCTTTCTTTTACGCAACGACCGCGCGGAGAAACGCGCGCGCCGCGCACGCAACCCCATGGGAAAACGCGATATCGTGCACGATTACCGGAACTGCGCGCAAAAACCGCCACGCACCGATTTCGATCGCAATCCTTCGGTCCGGTTGATAAAAGATTCAGGCCCGGGCAACGGGTAATCGTAAAATTCGGTTCGACGAACGAACACAAATTACCGTTACTCCGCCACTCGGCTTTCAATGTTCGACCATCTTTTTTTTTCCACCATTTCGCGCGGCCGGTAATTTCCGGGGAATTTGGAAATTTTATTTTCGAATATTACACGTTGCGGTTTCCGATCCGGACGGTTAGGAGAAATTTGATTTCTCCTCGTCCGGCCACGACGCGCAGAGTTACCGATAGACCACGCGATGCTCTATCAATTTTTAATCGCTCGTTTTTCGCTTCCCGCGAATTTATAATAGAGGATATAATCGTGGCTGCGTGTCGCTTCGCGTTAACCGATAGCAATTTTACGGAACAAGACTTTTCTCTTAACGCCAGAACTATCTAAACACGAAGATAAGTAAATATTTTAATTACGATTCCGTCTGGATACGAGCGAACGCTAATTATTTTAAAAGCAGATACATATTTTTCGAGACTACCGGAAGAAACATTCCGAAACCGGTTGTTTTAACCGGATTGACAATTCTGGCGTCGAGTAGCTGGTATTTCTTCTTTCGCGATATTTCGATAGGTTGTTGATTTTTTCCATCGCCGGAATATTCGCAAGCTCTGAAAATCCTCGTCGAAGTACATTCCCTTTTATTTTCTAGTAACCGAAGAAGAGCGGAGGAAATAGGAATTGTACACGTAATACTTGCCGATCTTCTTTCCAATTTTTTCCGAGTCTCTGATCGAGTGGTCGGTGTAAGAGGAGGAAAGGAGGGCGAAAGGAGAGACTCGAATTTCGAAGGAGAGACTATATCGCTGTGTCCCAGGGGACGGCGTGAATTCCCACACATCAACAGGTCTCAGGAGGACCGGGGACCTCCCCTCTCCCGTGGTATCCCGGAACCCCACTCCAGAACGCACTTCACCCCACTCTAGACACGCTGAGTGCATCGGCATGCGGTCTTCGAAATCGAAAACGTCAAACAGTTACCCTCCACACCCCAAGAGGGACGTCGCCGGTAGCGGCGATCATCCCCTTCTCTGCCGAGGTTCTTCCCTTCGAGTTTCATCGACGTGACACTTGGCGTCGGAGAAATCACCAGGGACCCTGTGCCAGCCGTTCGTCCATGGGTCTGCGAACCAGTCGAAATCGAGTTGGCATGCACGTGAACCACGGCCAGCCGGAGGATCCTTGAACAGGAATAAATAAACCCGAGGA
This sequence comes from Euglossa dilemma, assembly GCA_002201625.1. NCBI lineage: Eukaryota > Metazoa > Arthropoda > Insecta > Hymenoptera > Apidae > Euglossa > Euglossa dilemma. The sequence continues at coordinate 5,496,129 of NIJG01000273.1, read as the reverse complement.
CCAGCGGATCGGAGTTTTGTGTCGTTCGTTCTCAGTGATTCGATATCCGAGTGCATAAATGGTGGATTACTATAATTACAAGATGTCAGGCAGCGAGGAGGAACCCGAACCGCACGCGCAGTCAGGGATGACCAAGGCGGAGCTACGAAGGGTAAAAATCAGTTTCCAGCCCGCTTTTTCCCCGTCCTCGCGTGGTTCTGCCAGAGGGTCAGTGAAACGTGGATATTTATTCCAAACTGTCATCTCGCGAAACCGTTTTTCTTTCATACATTATCCGATATTAATCTATCGAGATTCTAAGATATTATTTGTCGAGAAAATTTGCAAATATCGTGGATAAATATATCTTCTATATAACCACGTGTAAATTGCTTAATCGGAAGTAAGAGACTTGTTTACGTGATTTTATATTTCAATTTTCCATTCTGCTTTTTTTAAAAATTTAAATTTCACTGTATGGAATATTTTCTCGAACGTTACGCGATATTTCGGCGTAATCCGGGCCGATTAAAGAGGCGCGAATTCTCACGAGACCCTTCCACGAATCAGACGAGGAACAGGGTAATCGGTAAGCCCGCGGAACGTTGCCCATAACTGAAAACGATTGCCCAATTGCAGAGCAACAAACCGATCATGGAGAAGCGGAGGCGTGCTCGGATAAATCAGTGTCTGGACGAGCTGAAGAGCCTGATACTCGAGGCGATGAAAAAAGACGTGAGTAGCGTGATTGTCCATCTGTCGGGCGCCATTTATCAGTCCCTCGATAACAGTGATTTCCGCGCGATCGATCGGTCGGTCAGGCCAATTACACGCCACGCGGCCGGGGGGAAAAAAGTGTTTTAATCGCTTAATCGGGCGAAACGACAGGCGGCGATCTCTGAAACGCGCGCGGCTTCAGCCCGGTGCTCGTGGAATCCACGTTGTCGCCGGCGCCCGAAACGTGCCGCGGAAAACGTGACCGGTGCACGACTTATCTAGCGACGTGATACCAGTTTGCCAGAGATAACGCGAAAATATGTGCAGCCTCTCTCGTTGCCCGACCCCGAGCCGAGATTTTTTCCTCCTCGCCGCTGCCGCTCCAGCCATTTCGCGCTTTCACGGCCCAGATTTATCGCTGATTTTTGATAAATTTCCGCAGGAAATCTTCCTCCACCGACTAGGTACACGTTTGTTTCCCTTTTTACATCGTTCTCCGTCCTTTCGAGCTCTTGTATCTTTCGGCCAATTTCTCTTTCCTCCAATCTCCGATCCTTTCGTTTTTAAATTCCGTATATTTTATTTCCCGATTTTTTATCCCTTCTATTTTTCCGTTAAACGGGAAAGGAAGTTATGAAATTACTTCCAGACGATTTCTAATTTTTACGTAAAATTTTTTGCGGCTAACTCTACGTTTATCGCGCTTCCTGTTTAATATTCGGAATACTTTCACGGACTGCAAGAGCGCGTAAAAGTAATCGGTTCGATTACTCGCGATACGCAAGGTAGAATCAGCAGTGTTTGCTCGATACGACGACGAATATTAATTACACCTATCTTTTCGCTCGATGGTTTGAATATCTCTCATCCGATCCCCCCTCGAATTTTTCTCCTCGCTGCGATTTGTACACGCGTGTCTTGCCGAGTGACAATTGAAATTGGTCGAAATTATAACCGGCAGATGAGCTCTATATGGAGCAGCAGCCGGTGGAGATTGTTTCGGTACTGTCAGCATAAAGGTCAAGAGTCGATCTTTTAATTAAACTGATAGGAAGAGCCGTGCAGCCGGATGTTGGCTAGAAGTGTTTGATCAGGCCGTCTCCTTTTTCACTCGCCGCCTTCCTCTTGCTGCGACACCATTTGTTTTTCGACCGTAGAATCGGGACTAGCGGTGGCACGAGGTGGACGGGTTTTGTTTTAGCGTTTTAGATGCCTCGCCGTGGGAACGGATGGTGGAAGTCCTCAGCCAACGCGTAATCTCCACTGGAGACTCGACAATGGCACTTCAGCCCGTTCGACGGTGCGCCTAACCCGTGCTCCTGGCCACATTCCACTTCATCCCTGTCCTAACCAGATTATAATTACGTCGGAAATATTCGACAGTTTATTCTTGGTCCCTGGAAACCTCGGTAATCGATTAGCATCTCGCTCAAACACATCGCAGACTAATTAAACCGCCAACATCGGCAAACAGAAACGTGAAAATTCGATTGCTCCTTCCCTTTGTTAGATTCTCCTTAATTTTCGTTCGAATTTAATTAAAAAAAAAAAAAAAAAAAAAAAAAAAGGAAAAGGGAGAGAAAGAACGGAATAAATTTTAATATCGAGGAAATCAAAGAATTCCAAAGCCGACACGCGAGGTGAAAATTTCGGCACCGGAACAATGGCAAGTTCGAAAAACTCGATATAGCTTTTAGAGTACGATATCGAGATATTAAAAGCTAATAGGTGGCAAAGAAACTGGCGATTTTTCAATTTGCGCGATAAATAAAAAGCATCGCGAGAGGGGACGATCGAGGAATCGATTTTCGATTGAAAAGTGTGGATCGGTATCGCGAGATTTCCTCTCAGCATCCGAGGACACGGTACTCCTCGCCGCGTAACTCGATCCAGCGAGATTGATTTCTCAGACAGGACTATAACGAGAGAGCGAGGCGCTCTCACCGTTCTCTCCTCCTCGTCCAGATGACTTCCGCTACCTGCTCGCTCCAGTGTCCGTCCTGTTCGCCCGTACGAAACGCCCCCCGCGTTCGTGGGAACCTCGAAATAATTATTACGAAGAAAAAAGAATCTCATCTCGGGTTGCAGCCTTCCTTTGTTGACCGTATCATCTTTAAGGATCCAGCTTCGCGAAGACGGCGCCGATCGGTGTAAAAAGAGAGAGAGCGAGAGGAAAAAAAAAGGGAGAGAAAAAAGGAAAAAGAGCGGAAAAAGGGGATGTTGGACGCCTTTGCCTTTTAGTTGCTTCTTTCAGCAGGTGTCTCGTTCCCCCGATCTCCTCGGGTGTCGAATTCGTCCGCGGGAAAACCGATTTCCGCGTCGATCCTCTTTCCCGTTCGCTCGGTTTTACCGAAGAGGAAAATTTGATAATTCGTTCCTGGCCGTTCGCGATTTCGAGCGTAATCCCGAGGCCTGTTCCCGTTGGCGAACTCGTTCCCGTTCGGATGAAAGCTCGCTCGGAATAGGGGAAGGGAAGAGCTTGAATGGGCCGTGTAAGCGATCTCTTCTTCGACTCCCACGCCTATTTTAAAGGTGACCGCTAGTTTACCATAAAAATGCGAGCACTCGGCTGATCCTGGGAGACGAGGCCGTGGTGCAGAAAGGGCACAATGGGATTTCGAGGTCGTAGGAGTGCATCGGTATTGAGCGATCGATCCTGTGAAAAGGTCGCTGGCAATCCGTGGAATATTGAAAGGGCTGGTGTCGTGCTCTGCCGTTCGGAAAAAAAGCTTTCGGGACACTTTCCAACTCCTAACGGGTTCCCACGACAAGGTTGCTTCTTTTTTTCTCCTCTCTCTCTCTCTTCTCTTTTTTCTTCCACGTCTTCTTCGCGCAACAGTTTCCCCTCGATGAGGAAGCGCGCGCCTTGTCGCCGTGTTCCGGGAACACGTTTCTAATTTATACGAATATCGTTCCCTGGAGTGGTTTTTTTTGGACGTTTAAAAAACGATTTGTATGCAGCCGATAAGGGCGACATGGAAGTTGCGCGATACGGAGCGAGGAGAAAAAAGAAATCCCCTAGGATTGAACGCGCGTGGCCGTAGGCTAAGTGCAAAATTGCTCGCGCTAGCTACCGAAGTTGGTAGCCTGTTATTAAGGTAACAGGTCGTATCAAGTCAATTACGTGGGCGTTACCGAGGCGTCACGGATTTCTTGGATGAGCGATCGGTATTCATGCTCGCTCGCGAAACGCGCCCTCGGGCCTCCGTTCTGATTGCTATGCTTCGAACAAGTCGGGAGTGACTTTTTCGTTCTGGTAATTTCCCCAAGAGCGGGTACCTTCGGCCGATAAAGCAGGGTTCACCTTACCTACAGAAATCCTCGGAAGCTTTCTGCGTTATCGACCGCGTTCTAGGATTGTTTTTTACCCTATCGTACGGTACGAAAAAATTTTCTCGAATTCGAGTCGAGCGTCGGAAACGGAAATCAACGCGAAAAATGGGACTCGCGTGTGGAACAGCGTATTCTAACGAGGTAATTTTTCTTGTTACAGCCGACCAGGCATTCGAAACTCGAGAAGGCCGATATCCTCGAAATGACGGTGAAGCATTTACAGGCGGTACAGCGTCAGCAATTGAGCACGGCGGTCGCTACCGATCCGGCGGTGCTAACGAAATTCCGTTCCGGATTTTCTGAATGTGCTACCGAAGTATCGCGGTACGTCAGCCACCTCGAGAACGTCGACCCTGTCGTGAAGCAACGACTGGTATCACATTTGAACAATTGCGTTAGCAATCTCCAGCAAATGGCGCCATTCTACAGCCACTACGTGCCCTACATGCCGGAACGGCTCTATCCGGAGGTGAAGGTCGGTTTCCAGAGCGATTTCCAGAATGGCGACGAGAATAATAATGGAAGTGCCAGGATACAGATACCAAACGGCGTTCAGTTGATACCTAGCAGACTGCCGACCGGCGAGCTAGCACTTTTGGTGCCGCAATCGGCCGCCATTTCGGCCAACTTTCCCTTCTTCCCGCCGGCACCCGAGTCCGTTTCCAAAATCGGCCAGTCCTCCGCTTTCACTTCCGTTCACAGGCCGCAGAGCCCGTTGTTGAGCCCGTCCACGTCCACGTCCAGCTGCGGCGAAGAAAGTCATCAGCCTGACCAGCACTACCCTCAGGCTCACTCGCCTAATCATCGGGAACGTCGGTTCAAGATACCCGGCCAGAGTCCGGCCTTCTCCAAGAGTTTCTCCTCCTCGCCGGAGACTCAGAAGCCGCAGATCAGCTCTACCAGCGACAGCAAGTCACCGGCGTCGATCTTCGCCGAGCCAAAACCTGACGCTGGTCACCAGCTGAGGAAAGACGTCGCGGACTCGTCGGAAACGCTGAACAACCTGAGACAACCGCTCTCCGTGATCACGGACAAAACGTACAATCGCGCGGGTTCCGTTACCCCGAGAAAAGAGGCCATCAAGAGGCACCATTCCGACGGTCTTCTAGTAATCTCTGATAAGAAAGCCAGGTACCAAGAACCTATCAGCTCCACCATGAATTCTTCTAACGGCGCCCTAAAATCCGGAGAAGATCAGGCGATTCCCGTGGAGGATTTGTCGGGCAGAGCGACTTGCTCGACTAATAGAAATTCTAATCCTAATCCCATGAAATTTGCGGCGGTGGCTGGTCCCTCCGGGGCTAACGGCGATATGTGGAGGCCTTGGTGATTTTAGCTTATAGTAATTTAACCTGTTTTTCCTTTGTTTTTCCTTTATTTTCTCTCTCTCTGTCTCCTTTAAATCGCGGGACATCGAACATCGACGCGAATCGATTAGTACAAATAAGTATTACGAATCTAAGACGTCGCAGTTTCGGAAGCGGACCGCCTTCGATTGTAGGTCTTTGTTTCTGAAACTCGATATCGTGCCTTGGTAAGGACGTAATTGTGCCGTTTTTTTTTTAAAACACAATTCAAGTTAGTTTTAAGGCGATTTACGATGCATGTATTACCGATAAGGATCGCGACTGTTACGCTCGTTGTCAACGTGACTCTCCCGCGAGTAGTCGTAGTAATTTAAAATAGTATTTAAGAAGTATTTAAATGTAGCGAAGCCGGAGAACAGGAGATGAAGACGCAACTCTGTATCCTCGCATGCGAAGACTACCCAAGCTTTAAACGTGCCGTTCGTACGACAGGTGTTTCACTGTGAATAATCATGTAAATAGTCGTCGATCTTATTTAATTTGTAGCCTAATCTAAGGAATTTAAGGGTGTGACGTTTGATCCGGCGACGGGAACGCGACCGTCGCCACGGATCGAGTTAATTATCGCCAGTTTGTGATAACGTTCGTGTGTCGAACATAAAACGAAACGAATACCTTGCGAGTTTCTTTCTTCGTTCCCCTTTATCCCCTGGTGTCGATAAAAGAGACGGATAAAAATCGCCGCAAGGAAACGAGTCGCCGCGTGATATATAAATTTCATTAGGCGTAGAGGAGGGGAGAAGAAAAAAAAAAAAAAAAAAGAAAAACCATCTGAGCTGGTCTCTATCGATATGTCCCGCAGTCTCGTAAAAGGCTGAGCAATTTCCCTTGTTGAAAAAGCCGTCGGGGCGGCTTTATCCTTTTAAGAAGCGTTAAACGCGCTCCGATTCATAAACTGGAACTTATTCTTTCCTTTTTTGCCGATAAAGGAGTAAAAAGGCGCGGCGAATGAGAATTTCAACCACCTGTTACACCGCAAAACCACCCCCTTTCTCATCGACTGAATGCTTAAACTGATTTATCGACAGACACCGTGAAATTTGTTGAATGCCCTTAGCGTTTGCTCGACGAACGAGCTCGTCTTCCCTTCTAGTCGCTGAAATTCTTAATTTCCAGGTTGATTTACGGCACCAAAAAAGGGAGCACCGTAATTTTCTCCGGGCCTATCGATACGTGGGTGAAGCGTCGCGTATATCCGCCTGGCTCGCGTCCATTTTGTAACTTTAAGTCGGCTGGAATTTCTCCAGGTGTATCGATTTACGCGCGTCGACAACGCCGGGGAAAACGGTGAGCGTATTTTGGAAAAAACTCGGGCGGATTTTTTTTCCCCGCCCGGTGCGAGTTCGGCCGCGCCGTGCGAGATGGCACCACGATAGCATCGGGACGGGAGGCGTCCATCCGCGACGACGCCGCTTTGAAAAATTGCCGGACTGCTCTTTCCAGAACTTTCCTGTTTGCTCGCCGATGTGGAGCGTGTTAATATTAAAATCCGTCTTAATTGCTAAGTCAACGTTTATCGCCATCTCTTCGCGCTGCTAATGAATAGCTTCGACGAGGTTTAGTACAGCAATAACTTCGAAAGCAGATCTGCTCCGAAACCAACGCATGCACGCGCTATAAAATACTTTAACATCGCTAACCTATATCACTTCTCCCGAGCCAATATATCGTTACCATTGCGACACGAATAATCGTACTTTCGATATTTCGCGTTACTCAAAAACGGGGCGGGGGGCATAGAGAAAAAAAAGGGAAAACAAAAGTGGCAAAAACGATGATTTACTCGGAGGAATATTTAGATTTGTTATAAATACGAAATCCCATTAATTAACACGCGAAAAATAGTTTACCCGCGACTGCGTTGCCGCTCTATCGAGCAACGAAACGGAATCGGGACAAAAACGGTAACGATCGTTATTCCGAAAGGAATATATTTCAAGGAATATATTTATTAAAAGGAACTTTGCCTCCTAACCTCTCCGGCAACTAATCGAGTCTAGAAGAGGACAACTATTTCCGATTTTCCTATCGTATTTATTTCAAATATATTTATAAACGCTGCAAAACAGAAAGAAAGACGGATAACATGGGCATACGAAAGAAGATTGTATTTATAAAGGAATATAATATCGGAAAATATTTGGAAATACCCGAACAGAGGAGAATAACGCGTACATTTATATCCATTTTATCTCTGAGTCTCTAGGAGCCAGAAGTTCACACACGTTTCTAATATCGGTGTCTCGGAGGACGAGCGGCCATTTTCGAAACGTTGTCCACGATTACACACGGTCGGCTGACAGCGGCCGTGTACCTGTCACGGTTCCGCCAATCCCGCGGAATCTCGACGACACCTGATCGGAGAATTTTCCGTCGGTCGGAAGGCGCAAGTGGAACAAGCACGAGACCGTGCAGACACAGGATGGCCGGGAGTTTTTCCTTGCGCGCCGGATTCCGTCTTGTCTGTGGCGCGAGGCATCGAAGTCGCCGATTCGTCGGCGCACCGCTCGAGATTAATATCGCGGGTCCGCGAGAGGGGGGCCCCCTATCGATATTCACGCTTCACAATTACAGCATCCCGAGATACAGATACCCCGTGGTCGGAATAACCATCGCCTGGAAGACGGACGGTGCGGGCGAGAAAGAGACGGAGGGGAGCGTGTGCGGGAAAGAGAGAAAGAGAGAGATCGAGAGGGGGGTTGAGGGAGAGAGAAACATCTATACGCTATATCACGTGTATAAATAATTACTCCGGCGCGCAGCAATTACTATAAGTTATGGCCTAGCCGGCACAATTTGCAATGTCAAGACATAAACACTGCTACCGCTTACATTTGAATACATTAAACGGCGCAACGGGAGGAGCTGATTGGCCGACGGGGAGTGGTGCACCGGGCCCCGGTATCGGTGCGTGAGCTACGATCTGGTTGACGATTTTTATTACGGAAACGATCATCCCGCTGGCTCCGATGCCTTTTCTCTGCTCCACTTGCTACCACCCCGTCTACACCCTAACCCCTTTTACTATTGCGCGCACGTTGATGGATGCCCATTCCCATTCCATCCTCGATCGCTGGCTAAACTGGATTTGCGATTTCCGATCGATCTCGAAGTATTTACGACGCCACCGATCGCGATAATCTCCGCCGGCCAATTGTTTTATGACAATCGAAGGAGACTCGAAGAGACGAGATGGATCGCCGATCCGCTTCGCTCGAGCTATCACCCGTTTTGGCCTTTTCCTGCCTTCGTTGGTGATCCGCCTAGCTGCGTCGCCTTGTTCTCCGATCAGCCACGCCGGATCCGGGGTACATACGTTCACGGAGACGCGTCCGACGTGAATTTCTCCAATTAGGACACGAGCTACCAGAGTTTTTGCAACAGGGTGAATAATCGCGAATGCGTTAGATCCGACGGACGCAACGGAGAAACCTACCGCGGAACCGTGGAAACTCCGGAGGAAGAGGCCGGCTCTAAATTTTATCTCGGTTCGCTCGCTGATTTATTCCGTTCGATGTCGCTACCGTAATCTACAACTTGTCAACTCGGACAACCGAAGCTGAGAATGTATAGAAAGCGGACAGGGGCACGATCCATTCCCGACCAAGCTTCGATCCTCCAGGCAGGATCTTCGATCGCAAGAGATAAGCTTGCTTCGAGACGGCGATTAGTCTCCGCGCGTAATGAAATTTCACGGGAACGGCAAGACCAAGGCGCGTATCGGAATTTTTACGCGTGTCTCGCGTTTTTGGAGACCCTGAAAGGATACAGAAAAGTATCGATTTGCTCTACCAAACGAACCGATTTCTAGGACACCACGATTCTAAGGAAACTCGGGTGGATTAAAGAAGCGGGTGCAAAAGAACTCGACGCATTCATCAAGGATGGTTTTCAGTCGGTGAAATAGCTGTAACGGAGCGAGCGATGGAAAATACACACCGACTTGATCTACGAAACGTCTCGATCTATCAGTTACCACCATTCTAAGGAATTCTGCTGGATTAACGAAGCGGGTACAAAAGAACGCGGTGCGTTTGCCTAGAACGATTTTCTATCGGGGAAAAAACTATAACCGATCGAGCGATCGTAAAGAGACACCGACCTAATCTACGAAACATTGCGATCTTCTGAATACTTCGACTCTAAGGAAACTCGAGCGAATTAACGAAGCGGGTGCAAAAGAACGCATCGCATTTCTCCGAAAGAGTTTTTCGCCGAAAAAGCTGTAACCGAGCAAGCGATGGCCGCTGCATCGCCGGAGCGGAAGAGACGGAGGAATGACCGGTGAAAATCATCGGTGCAAGTTGTTTCCGTTACACAGTGGTCAACCGAGGGCGAGTGTCTCGGGCCGGCGGATATAGCAATCGCGGAGTGTTTTTCGCGTTGTTATATTTCGGCGGTACGGTAACGGGTCCGGATGATCGGGCGCACGACAGAGAGACGCGTCCGATCCAGAGAAGAAGAGGGGCAGAGGAGCGGTTTAGTCCGCGCGTATGTGCGGCTGCCAGGCCATTTGCCTCTGCGGTCTCTTGATTCCTAGCGACTAAATTTTCATCTGTACTCATTCAAGTTTTAATGTGTTTTTGCGGCATCAGTCATTCAAACTTAATCAACAACCAGTTACGCGCTGGTCCGCGCGAGGCCGCGCTCGCGCGAGCTCGCCCGGCGTATAACGGCTGTCCGGCTGCCTCTTTCTCTATCCCATTCGTGACGCGGCCACGTTTCCGAACCCGCGTGTTGGTACGTGTGCACGCGCGAGCGTGTGTGGGCGCGACGGAATATTGGTCGGCCGCTCTGTGACGAGAGCGTATTAATTATAACTCTGGTCAGAGGAACGTCAAGAGATGCTTTTGCAGATACCTACGATAAATTGTCGGTTTACCAGCAAATCTCATTTCCAAACCCCGCCATTTTTCCGCTCGTTTGTCCACGCCCATCGGCCGAGAACAACGCTACGTAGCCGCGGCTCTGCTCTAGCATCCTGGTGTTCCCTTTCCTTTCCCGCTCTCCTCTGTACACGTGTACACGTCCGTGAACACCGGCGACTGTCGCGTGCACAACGCCGCTATGACAGCGAAAGGGAGAACGATTTTATTGAATAAAGTTGATACGGCTAATGGGAACGTCGGCGTTCGCTGTCTTCTTGTCGGAATTAACCGCTTTTTCCTTTTTCCCCGAGCCCCTGATCAAACCGTGTCCCTTCACGGTCGCGTTCGCCAACTTTCGCCAGCCGGTTCCACCGATTTCGGCCAACGATCCTCTCGTCGACCACTTTCGCAACTTTTTCCCCCAATTTCCGGATTCTTTCGCGGTCGAAACGCGTCGCGAAACGCCGTGCGAATAACCGTTCGAATACCACGGCAATTCTGGCGGTGCACGGATGTTCGAGAAATCGAGGAGACGTCCGTCACTCTTTAAAAAAAAGGAACGAGAAAGGGAGGTAAACAGAGGAAAAAGAATCGGTAATAAACAGCATACGATCGTAACCGAAACGCTCGGAGAAGGTTTCACGCGAGAAGAATTTCAATTATCGGAGAGCGTGGTAAGCTGCGCGAAGAGCGGGCCCGAAGGGGTGTCGGAAGTGTGACGAGAGCGCGATCTCCTGCAGCCAGGGGGGCCGGAGGAAGGAAAGAGAAGCGGAAATAAAATCCGAACCAATTGTCCAATCTCCAAACATTCCCCAGCGGGGGCTGGTTACGAAGTTTTACCGTGTACGCGTGCCGAATTAGCCGAGTGTAGCGAGAGAGCGAAGTGTCGGGGCAAGGAGTAGGAGAGACATTTATTTGGCTGTCGCTGGAGCAGTTGGAAACTTGTGCATCGTGCCACCGAGGGAGGCAAGAGGCTGGCCGGCCGCAGGTGGAAGGGAAAACGGGACGCGAGACGAGGAAGAAGCAACCCCCTGTGTACAGGGGAGGGAGACAGAGCGCACCGGCGAGGGGAGCAGAGAAAGAAAGGAAGATAAAGAGACTGGTTCCCGATGCGGTGCAAAAACTCCGGAGAGAGAGCAGGACGGTGGGAAGGTGTTGAAGCGTGACCAAGGGAAAAGAAGAGGGAAGGGAAAGGAAAACAGAACGCCAGCGTGTAAAAGGTGGATTCGCGTTGAAGGCGCGCGCGTGTGTATGTGTGTGTGTACGTGCGTGTGTGCGTGCCGGTGGTCCACGGACGGCGTGTGGCCGTGTGAGAGCAGCTGAGAAGGGGTTGCGGAGGATGAGCGAGGTCCGACCAGCGGGAGGAGAGCGCGAGCATGTTTTATTAAGTGCGTCGCGCGTGGAAAAAGCGCGAGGCAATTTTCAGGTGCTAAAGGGAGCGCTGATAACGCGAGACCGCATTTGAAACAGTCCGTTACACTTTTCGACTCGTTATTTTCTCCCGTCTCGCGTACGCCTGCGGATCTCTACTTAACGTGTCCGGATAACGACTCGGTCTGCCCTTCGAGGGCTGGCGTTTGATTTTTTTCCCCCCTCCGGTTCTTTTCCTTTCCTTTTCGTTCCTTTCCGTCTTTCCGGTCCAAGTAATCGTCCATTCGCACGCCACCGTTCTTTTCCAACGCGCATTTCCTAGGATAGATCCGCGAAACGTAACTAACACGCCGCGATTCGGGAAATTTCTTCGGAAAATTCACGACGGAGAATCTAGCTTCCGTTCTCGGCGACTCGCGACGAGAATCTCGTACCAGACGGTACCGCGCGTTTCTCCACGGGATACCGTGACGTTTCGCGACAAATCGCGCGTTACGCTCGTCACGCGAGCCCGTCACGCGAGGCGTTGCGAAAGTTGGAAGTTTATCCGTGATCGGTTCATCCCCCGTTTCGCCTCCCCCTCGGCGACGATCGCGTATCAGCGCGAAACGTTTCCCCGGTTCTTAGCGCGGTATTAACGTTGTCCGGGGGAGAAAAAAGGATTGCATACATCGTTAACGCGGGGCTATAGCGAGCCGAGGAAGCAAGCCATCTATTATTTCAGCCGTCAATGAGATGTGTCAGCGGTGACGGGTATACGTCATCCGCGGTGTTCGTCCGGCGGCGGCGGACTCGTCCGCATCGCGCGCGGAAAGCAAGGGGTGGGAAAGGGTGGAAGAGAGACGGACGCCGGGCGGGACAAGGAGGAGGAACGGGGTGGGTGGTTGGAGAAAGAAGGAGACAGATCGGCGGGCCGCGGAAAACGGGCTAGCTGAAACAACCAACCAACCAACCCCCTGCCGACCCCTTCGCGCCCGTCGAAACTTCGACCCCCTCCTCCGCGTTGCTCGCGCCCCACGGACCGTCGTCGTTCCATCTCGCTCGAAGCGCGACGCCAAATGAAAATACCGAAGGACAATGGAAATACTAATGATTGATTGGATACGAAAAAGAATTATAATTGAAAAAAACGCGGAGTGCTGACCAAAAAAAAAAAAAAGGAAAAAAAAGGAAAAATGGGGGAAAAAGGAACGAAGAGCGAGAGGGGGCGAGCGAGAGGCAAGCGGGGGGTGAGCGGATGAATTGGTCGGAGCAAGAGGGGTGGCCGGGACGAGGAGAGCGCGAGGCGGATGGCAAGGAGAGAAAGAGAGAAGGCGCGCGAACTATTGGGAATAATATATCAATACCCATCGAAGCCACGCATACGAATGCGACGCTTTCGTGGAGCCATTTCGGGGGCAAGGGGCGAGAAGGGGTTCTCGCTCCGTGACTCGGGCTAACGGCGCGGGGCAAAGGGGTACGAAGGGGTGGCTGTTCGGAAAGAGTAAAAAATATTACACCCTCACACACTGGCGCCGACTCGCGGATGAAACGGACACTAACCAATACCAATAACGGGCGGCACAAAAGAACGGCCGGTCGGTGTGCGAAAAACAGACCCACACACCGAACCGCCGCGATGCTTCGGTGGCATTATAGCTTTTCACGTACCCGGTGGCTTCTCGATACGCTACGGGCCAATCCGTGCCATCTATACTTTCCTAACCGTCCAGGTTACATTCGCCACGACGCCAGTCGATCACCAGGACGATCTCCTCTCGAAAGTCGTTCGAAAGGTTCGTCGAAGCTCGTCGGCACTTCTCGAAATTGGCAAAACGCGCGATCTTTCCGGAGAACCTCCCCGAATCTTCGCGAGTTTGGGTTTAAACGCTCGTGGATATTCCAGTTTTAAACTGAAAGTCTCTGAACTCGTGGTTCTTCGACGTGGTTCCCACGTGGGGATCCGGGTCATTCTACTCGCTTCTACTCTACAGGTGAATATTTCCCGTCTACCCGCGGGCCACTTACAAAAACTCGCGACGTCCAATCCACCCTCTCGTCTCCTCGTCCCCTGCGAACTTTTCTCGATCGGGAAACCTCTAGCCTTGGTCGATCGATCGCTTCTTTCCCGCCCGTCGAAGAACGCTCGGCACCTCGCGGCGCGATCAGGCGACGCGTCTCGCGACAGGAGAGAAACGCCGTAGGACACCGGTGGGTCCCGGGCCGGGCGTCGCGGCGCGTCACGCCGACAGGCGTGCGTCGACTTTCTCGTTCGGTGCGACCCTGTAGATGCCACACGTAGCGCGGCATACACGGGATGGGTGGGCACGAAGCGCGCGTTTAGCATTTGAAAAAAGCCCTCGCCGGCCGGTCGCCTCGCCCGAATCTCCCATACACCCGCACAAACAAAAGGCTACATTTAGCATTAAAAAAGCACGCGGACCGACGCGACTGTGGCACGAAGCAGAGGCGAGGATAGAGGGAAGAGCGGGAGGGCGCGATGGGGGATGAGTTGAAGGAGGTGGAGGAACGATGCAGCCCGATGCCAGTTACTCTCATCTCCGCGGCCGGACACGCGGCCCTCTTCCACTATTGTGCGACTATACTCGTGCCAGCAGAGGAAAACCGGCGACTGGTCGGACGAGGATCGACCCAACGACTGGTTCGAGCGTCGAAAAGAGAAAGAAGGACGCGGATCGCGGGGTGGCGGATCGGGACAGAAGTGGTTGATGCATCGGGACAAACGCATTTGCCATTAAAACAGCTACGACGAAACACGCGTGTTCCGCGGGAACGGCGTTCTTGCAGCGACAAGCGTCTGTCGGGCCAGCAGCAGCGGGGGGCGTGTGAATTTGAGCGAAAGAAAGCGATATGGCCGGATCGTTTCGCGTGGACGCGTGTACATCGCCGCTTTATGTCTTTTCCCGAAACTTCTGTCGCGCGCTGTTAACCGCTTTTTCTTTTTCCTCTGCCCGTCTTTCTCGGCCGGCCGTTTCGCTCGGTCCCACCTGTGAAAGAATGGATCCGTGACAGACGTTCCTCGCCAAGGTTTTTATGGACTCGCGCCGCGGGCCCGGTGATTGATGATTCCGCCGGCTGATCGACTTGCTTGTTTTTGCAGGAAGAAGGGAAATTGCAGGAATATCTTTCTATTTCGCTGCTGCTATTTGCAGCGTAAAAGACAAAGGAGCGTGCCGAATTTATCTCGTCAAAACGTCCGTCCGACTCGCTGATTTCCCGATTTTTTCCGTTCTGGTTTACTTCTCCCCGATATTCGGTCAACGATCGTTATTCCGAAATAATTCCTCGTAGTCTCATCACGCCGTCGACGATCCCGTATCACCTATTCGAAGGCGGAAAATTTCTCATACTCCGATCGAAGATCATTGCAACACCTCTCGGCTCATTTAACGCCTCGTCCTCACGCGAGGCCGTGAGCGGAGCGGAGCGGCTTCTGCCCGATCGTCGATATTCCGAAATAATACCTCGTGGTCCTTGCGCCATCGACAAAACGGTATCACCGATTAGGAGACGGAGAATTTCCCATACTTCGACGAAGATCATAGTAACACCTCTCGTCTGATTTAACGCCTCGTCACAACGCGAGGCCGCGAGCGGACCGGCGCGGCTTCTTTCCGGTCGCCGATATTCGGTCAACGACGTTATTCCGAAATAATTCCTCGTGATCCTCACGCCGTCGACAAAACGTTACCACCGATTCGAAAACGAAGAATTTTCCATACGCCGACGAAAAACGAAAGCTCGAAGATAAACCGTAGTTATCGCTACGCCTCTGGGCTGATTTAACGCCTCGTCCTGCCGCGAGGTCGCGAGCGGAGCGGAGCGGCGAGTCGGCGTGCGAGGAGACGCGTTAAGAAGGCAGGACGGAATTACGGCTTGGCGTAAAGTTTCATCGGCGATTTGGTCGGGCGCGTAACCGGTGTCCGGTTCACGCTCGCGGCGCGTCCTCGCCTCGTCACCATCGTCGTCCTCCTGGTCGTCCAAATGCCGCTGCACGGCCCGGGGCTTCCATCATTTTTTTGTCGGCGTTACTGCACTTCTATTTTCATTCCGCCTCACGTTCCGGAGGTCCGGCCGTGGTGGAGGAGAAAAAATGCGTCCCCCGAACACGATTGATAGGTACGGGCAACACGAGCGTGTGGCCCGTTCTACACGCGTGTGCGCGCGAACACCGTCCACACGCACCGCTAGCGTGTACGTGTGCAGCGTGTAGAAGGTGACAGAGAGGAGGGCGGCGGCGATCGGCGGAGGAAGCGAGAGGAATTGGAAAAATATGGAATTGCAATTTCTCGCTGACGCGTGCTGTGCAACCTCGAGGAATTGGAAAAATAGCGGCGGCGGGAAAGGAGAGGCGCTCGTTTCGTAGTACGTGTTCCGTTGCCGCGACGTTATTGCCGGCAGATGGAAATAGTTATTAGGTGTAGTTTATTAGTTGCACGACGCGCGCGCACCGTTCGGAGCTTTCTCTCGCGGAGAGCTTGCGGAGGAACGCGCGAAAAAAGATCAACACGGGGGTTACAACGGCCGGAGGAACTGGGTAACCGTATTTCTCTTTCTCTGCCGTTTCCGCCATCCCCCTCGCCATCCCCTTCGCTGTTCGCCGGGTTGCAGTCGAGGGTACCGGCTGGTGAAACGATGCAGGAAAATTTGATCGATCCTCGTATTCGTGCCTGCTCCCGATCGATGTTTTATCGCGATCGCTAATGCGCGATTTCCATTCAACTATGGGTTTGTCGTTATTATTCCCGAAATTTGGATATCTCCGTTGTTAGCTATTAGTACAGCGATGTATACGTAGCGAGACGGAAATGATACGTATCGGAATGATCGGTGCGTTTTCTTGGAGCGAAGTTATTCTTGAAAGTATTCGCGAATGTACGTGTCGGGTAAGTCGAGAATCTTGGAACGATATCGTTTATGCAAAGTGACATAAAAGTGGGAGAGAAAGGACACTTTTCGATTCGACACCCTGTATAAGCGTATTCCTCGAACATAACCGCGTTTCTTCCCTCGTTCCTCCTTCTGGGCGGTAAATGTGCCGCGAGCGAGCCACATGGTCGCGTAAGGGGTTAATTCGATTCGTTAGTCATCACCAGGTGTCCCTTTACGCGTTCCAATTTAAATCGCCATTTATTCCGGGCAGTTTCGCTGGGAAAACCTGTAAGAACTGCGGGGACAATTGGCGACGGAACGCGAGGGGCGGCGGCGGCGTGTCGAAAAGGGAATTCATAATGCGCGCGCGGAATTCGCGCGCGTTGCGGAGGGAATTTCGCGCGTCCCGTTTGTTTTCCCACGCCTTGCAAACGACGGTTTTAAATATATAGCCGCGCGTCAAGGCAAATACGCGCGATCGCCCATGGGACCGAAGGCGTCGCAGTCGAATAAACAGCGGCGCGGCGCGCGCGCCAGAGAGCCGGAAATCGCGCGATTGGAAATTAACGCGCGCGCGAGATTCGAACGGGGACGCCGGGCCGAGCGAACGTCGCGACGCGTCCCGCCGCGTGGAAGGATCCGGCCAGTCGAACGGGAAAAACCACGCTCGTATCGCGAGAGCAGATTTTATCGGTGCATCCCATCAAGATTAATCCCTTATCTCGCTATTTACGACCGCGAGACGCGTTATGCAGCCTGTATTTGTGAATTAACGACGCGCGATTTATGGTAAACGCTCGACGGTTTGAGGAACTATCTTTGTCCTTGAGATACGAGGCAACGGTGATTTAAACGCGTTGGTTACCTCTGTATCAAATTTAACGTCGCTTATGCCAACTTTTATATAAATCGAACCTTTATATCCTTTGCTCTTCGTTAGATTTTAGCGTCCTGTAAGATAATCGAATAACGAAACGACTTTGAGTTTCCTACGAAACGGAAGAAACGTTTCTAGCGAGGAAAATTGATTCCATCGCGGCACAAATATCGCGATAATTCGTGAAGAAGGAAAAAAGGCGAAATTACGAGGTGAAGTAGCGGCGATTGCTGAATTAGCGATTATTAGAAGGAAAAGATCGTTTTTCGTGAGAACGATAGGGATCCGGAATGGCGACGACCTATATAAGAAAGGTCGGATCGAAGTGGGAGCTCATTTACCGTCGCGATCTCGTATCGGATGAATCGAAAATTTAATCAGGGTGATTCTGAGACGCGAATAGGGTGGACGTGGGTTATCGGTTAGCACCCTCGGTTAGCCGATAACCCTTATCCACTCCGTCCACCCACTGTCGACCCACGCGATTTAAAATAAAATTCAATACGACCAATCGGAGTGGCGAACGATATATTTTTAAAGCATCGATCGTTAACGCGGTGCCGATATTCTTATGATAATCAAATTACCGTTATATCTCTGCGAAATTTCCGCGTATCAAAGAGTCGAATATTTTTCCGATACCCAAATAACATTCGACCGATTTGTTGCCCCGATATTTACCGTTAATGAACCGTGTATATTTTAGCAACGAGCAATTTGTTAGATTAGCTTTATAGACTCGCCTGATATTTACTAACGTTCGATTCGGTCTAATCGAAAAGCTCTTTGAAAAAATATATCTTATTAAAGGGGAATATAAATTAATTTCACATTTGATACGTGTTTTCCTCGAAGATAAATAAGTGGCCCATATTCTCACCTGCACACGCAAAATACTCTCGAAACGATTTATGCGTATTAAAACGATTCGATAAACGTAACTCGTAAATCGATCGTGGAACATGAATTACGGAAAAACCACACCGATACCGCGTGGCTGTTGGCAAGATCGTGCAGGCGCATCTAAATACCGCGACATGCGGCTAAAAACCGGCGCGCTCCGTTACCGTATACAATTTGTACGAAAGAAATCCATCTTCCCGCTCCCCTTTGCCAAAAGAAGTTGCAAAAACGGAAGAAAAAGGTCGGACGAAAAATGAAAAGGAA
>NIJG01000273.1:5443903-5469810 GCA_002201625.1 Euglossa dilemma | reverse complement strand
GAGTAAAAGGAGCTTTGCGGACGATCTTGTTACGCTTTCTTTACGACCGAGAAGAATTCAGACGAGAATGTACTCTCTCTCTCTTTCTCTCTTTCTCGGAGGGTAGAATCGCGGAGTAGAATTATAAGACGGAGCGTGGGAAGCGCGAAACGGGAAAGGTAGAGAGAGAGAGCGAGAGAGAGGGAGAGGGAGCTTTAAATTCGTCGTGGACCCTGGTAATTTGCGCCGCTTGCACCGGGTTGCCGCAGAGATTCTCATCGTCTGGCTGCTGTTAGACTCGTTGCCCGGTCGAAGGCTCGTTTCGTCGGGAAGATGGTAGTTTATCGTTTACGTGGCCGCGTAGAATTGAGATATTTCCATTTTCTAATCGGACAGGAGGATTCGACCAAACATGGCCGATATAAAAGGAGAACGGGAGAGCAACCTGGGATCGTTCCACGAGGAGATCGCAGTTGGAACTCATTCGTATGCGGGCCGAAAAGCCCTAAGACGTAACGTACGCGTTTCGTTAAGGCGGATCGGGCTAGGGGCACCGTGGAAATTATGCACAATTAACGTCAGTCAAGTATACTTATGTTACCGTCGCGTTCGCCCGATACTTTATATACACCGTGTGTATTCCGTGGATTTCATCACGGTGCACGGATACATCTTCCATAATCATATACGACGACGTTGCCCTTAAACGGCCAGCGGATAGAAGGCTCGGGGACGAAATTAACGATGCTCCTCGAGAACGTGATGGATCTCCCGATCCGTCGTATATTCGCCCGATTATTGACCATTCGTATCCAGTTGTTCCATTGTAATTCGACCGGGTGCATAACGGCGATTAACTGCCAGCATGCATCACTGTTCGTGCTTCGGGTTAAAGCGACTCATCGGTAGGAAACGGCGCACCGATGCCAGCCCTCTTACCTTCCAGTAGCGTCGTTAATATCGTGCGCCGCGAATCCGATCAGCCGCGACATAACCGTTTCGTCCTCCGGCCAATTCGTCCTGAATCGCGTCGTAGCAGTATCCTCATCCCTTCGCGGTTATTTCGACCGGTGCTCCTTTACTGTACGAGATAATACCGTCGGTGGCGCGATCGTTCGATCGTCGGTTCGAGGAAAATCGTGTCATTCTATCTTCTACCTAAAATTTGTTTCTTCTTCCGTTGAGAAAAAGTCAAAGGCGCCACGACGCCGAGGAAAGATTCACTGGATGGTGGACCAGTATGAGACGAATGTATCGAACTTAAGTCGTCCGTAGAAAGACCGGATCGAGATAAGAAATTACCGAGATTTTTCTCTTCTTCTGTACGAAAATTCGTGGGCCCGACGACGCCGAGAAAAGATCCGCGATCGTTCGATCGTCAGCTCGAGGAAAATTTTTTCATTGTTTCCTACCCAAAATTTGTTTCTTGTTCCGTTGAGAAAAAGTCGAGGGCGCCACGACGCCCAGAAAATATTCGTGGGACGGTGGCTCATTAAAAAACGAATGTATCGAACTCGCGTCATCGGTAGAGAGACCGGGATCGAGATGAGAAATTACCGAGATTTTTCTCTTCTTCCGTACAAAAATTCGCGGGCGCGTAAAGTAAAGATTCGCGGGACGGTGGAGCTGTAAAAGGCGAACGTATCGAACTCGCGTGATCGGCAGAGAGACCGGATCGAGATGAGAAATTAGGGTGCATAGCCGGAATAGGTTCGGAGCACCGTTGTCGCGGCAGCGGACTACAATGAATCTCAGAAAGGGCCCGCGGAGGTTGCGAGAGTCCCGTCGAGTCGGAGAGCAAATCTGATTGGCTCATGAATATTAAGTTCGGCCCGCAATTATTATCTGCGTTATAAATCGGGCGACCTGCCTCGGCAGCCTTCTCGAGCCAGGCGTTATTATCCGCGTTCGCACACTCGGCCGAGGCAGCTCGGCGCTGCACACAGCCCGGCACACGGAAAAACGAGCACACAGAGACGTATAAACACGATTGCTCGCTCGCTCGCTCGCTCGTGCTGTATCTTCACGCAACGCTCGCGATTACCCCCAAGTGTTAATTACTAATCTCGCCTCTGCTAATTATAATTAACGCCTTTCGGCCGGGAATGGCCTCGACAGAGAGCGGCGGAGCGATGCAAAACGAAAGGACAGATCGAGAAGGATCGACGACAGTGCGGTCCGCGAGCTTAAAGGAGATCACGAGGATTCCTCCTGCGAGGGCTCTGCGAGAGGATGCCAGCAGAGGCAACGAACGTTTTGGACCGGTTTCCACGCGCCTCGCGGACCACTCTCGCGAGATTCGCCACACCGAATCCGGATACGCGAGTTCTCGCGCGTAATAAAGGGGCTGTTGATCGAGCGCCGATCATAATTCGACGGCGAAACTCGCGTACCAGCCGAGCAGCGTTCCTTTGATTAACTGGCCTAAGCCGTTTACGAGATCTCACCGCGTCCAACCGTCGAGTTAATGCGTTCCGCACGCGATAATGCTTGTCTATGCTTGAGAGAATCGTAATCTGGCTTTATTAGCGCGGGCAAAGTCTCTTGTTTATGGCGGCGATTTTTAAACCCGTTCCTCCGGCACCGTCCATTGCCTCTGGGAAATTGATTCGCGTGGCTCTTACGGAGATCGATTGTTTCTTTCGATGCCTCGCATCGCGCGCGATAAATCATACCGCTTTAGGAGCCCCGGCCTGGCAATTCGAGAAACCTTCCTCTCCGAAGATGAAGACGCGTGGACCTGAACAGCGCGCGGACATTTTTTCCGCTTCCATTGCTTCTACACGCTCGAATTAAATCCGTCCGCCTTCTCGCGAATATAAGAATCGCTTTGGACGTCGAGAAAGAGAAAAAGAGAGAATAAAAACGGCACGGTCATATTTTATCGGTCGAATCCTCGAATTCGCGTTGGCCGTTATCGCGTGCTCTCGCATTAATCACCGGTAAATTAATTAACAAACCGCGCGCCGATTCGGAGAAGGAACGGCGGACGGCCGATAAACCTCCGTGGCCGAAAAAACTCCTCGATACCGTTATCGCCGGCGAAAAAAGGGAAATAAAAGAGCGGAAAAAAGCGGGAGTGTCGGGGGCAGCGTGTAGCAAAAGTAACAAAGCGAAATCACGCGTCGAAAAGGGACATTTTCCAAACGATACAGCGGTTCGCGCGCTCGTTTGAAGCACCGACAGCGGCGCATTTTCGCCGTTAGGCTCCCCGTGTCGCATTATCATCGGCATTTGAGGCTGACGTTAGCCAGGGTAAACCGAGGGCTACCTGCTGCACCGTCCAGCTCCCGCGGCACTCCACGGCCTGCGCCTCATTAAAATATGCAAATACACAGCTCTCGGCTTGTCCGTTCTGTTTCCTTGCTTCCCCTCGCTTCACGTAACGCGCGCGAGCTCTTTCGCGCCGTGCCTCGCGCTACCTCGCGTCGAAATGTTTACGATCACGGCGAAATTAAAAGTACCGCTAAAATATTGCCCCTAATACGTGGATGTGGCGGGACTCGTTGGCCGGGGCTCCTCCTTAAAGGCTCCTACCGTTCGAAGGCTAGCACGCGGAACGATTACATTGGATACACCGGGAGGACTTGAAACGGCGTGAACACCTCCGGACAGTTCACTTAAGGGACTTTCAAACCGTTTAACTTTGTTACAGCGCCGCTCGATTCGCCTCGTTTACTCTGCATTCAATGCAGAGGGATCACCGTCGCTCCCGCCGATCCACCTAGCGCCATTCTTCCTCCCCTATTTTCCTCTTCTTCCCGCTCCTTTCTCCACCAGCGTGCGTGTGAAGCGACACTCCCGAGCCGCGTAGTCCTTTACCTTTGCTTTACGCACTGCCTTTTCGCGCCAGTTACAGTCTCCTACGGTTTCTCTGCTCTTGTTCTTCGGCCCCGTCTCGCGCGGACTCCGACGCCGGGGTTGCTCTTAAAATACGTTTACGATTTCCATATACCATCTGCTCTGACTTTTCGCGTCTTCGAAAAGGTTAGAGAATCTTCCGAGCTAACATTCCTCTTCTCGTCTAGTGTCTAATAATATAAGCGATCATAGATCTCGGTGACGAGGTTTTATCCCTTTGCACTAAACGATTTTTCGGCTAAGAAAGGTAGAAATTTACAGATTTTCTGGTGTAAAACTGACGTTATTTGTTTGAATGGTAAATAAAGGGTCGTATAATAATTAACACGTGGAATTATATGACTTCGATATTTCGCATATAGTTATATTATCTTAAATTTGATGCGTTACTTAATATGAGTCTTCAAAATTTCATGGTGACCAACAGTCGCCATTCGAGTGCAAAGGGTTAATAGCCTCGTAGCTGTTAGTAGACGGAAGGAACGTAGAGTTTTCCTCGTTACTTCGACACAGGCGTTCGGTGAAAAATCGTCGAATAAACGGAGCGACTGGGCCTCGCGCGGAAGCGATGAAATCCGCGCGAGGGATCTCGGAAGAAGCTGAAGCCGCCGGAGCGGCAACGCGGGGCCGTCGATATTTCGGACTCATCAGGGCCGGCCGATCGGCGTCACCTTATCCGGCGGGTAATCCGCGGCAACGAGCACGAGTTAAGGACTTAGCCGCGCGCGGCTGACGGCCGATCGCGATAAACAAGTTCGTATGGATTTACGGAAGAGGTACGGGCCCGGCGATGCGGGGCCGAGGGGACGGTGGCCCTTGACGAGCAAAACGAGCTGCTTTCGGACAGCTCCGGGCGGAGCCTCGCCGCTGGGCCTGTGATCGCGCGGCTCCTCTTCGTCTCGTAGCGATAGCGTTCGGGGCCCGATTGGCTGACAGCCAGCGGAACGCGCGTATGCGGCCCGGCTTCGCGCTTAACCGCGATGATTTTTACGATCTCGATCCGCTAACGAGTAGCCCAGCGCCTATTCCATCGGACCTTATGCGGCGATAATTCTTCATTATCGTACATTGTTGCGAGCAGTTGGACCGTGGCGGCGTTTCACGTCGCTCGTCTAAGTCATCCGATGACCGTATAAGCCCGGGCAGAGTCATTTTTTACAGCGCGGCTGCTCGGTAATCAGGACGCGTTTTAATTGCCGCCTCGTTTTGCTCCTCGTTGTTCTGCGCTTTCCCCTTTCTCCCCTTTCTCCTTTTCCCCCGGCGACGGATATGATTCTGACGTTTATGGAAGGCCGGGGACGAGGTGACTAATCAGGCCACAAAGTAGTCGGCTCGAATTTGGTATTCGTTAAGGATGTCGCTAAGGCTCGGCCCGCGAGCCGCGCGCTCGTTAACGGGACGAAAATGAAACGAGGGATGATTGGAGGAGAATTAAATCCCGGCGAACGGTCGATTAACGCGTGAGCAAAACATCGACGTCTCGGGATGATCGCTGGACGAGATACCATCTTCCAATTGCCGTAATCGTGGAAGGGCTGTCCACTCGCTGCTGTAGTTATTAACCTTTCACTTGACGGCGACCACGATATGGCTGGCTTTGATCAGCCTTCGATTCCCCTCGATAAGCTTCCTCGATATTTTACATACCGATGCAGCGTAATTATGTTTACCATTTTTACCCACACTCGAATTTATCATAGTTTCGAGAATAATTCGCGTGTAAATTGAATGCTAGCTTTTTTCCAAGTTTAATTATCTCGCGATTTTACTCGTATTTAATGTGTATCATATGTTATTTAGAATCGAAAGTGGCCCTCGTATGTTCGTGAGAAAAATTTTAATTTATTTCCATTTCATCGCTGCTATTAATAAAGTTTATAATTCATTCGTAAACGCAGGTTCTCGTGGAAAATTGTCACTGTCATTGGTTAATACTCTTCGTAGTTTGCAGTTGATTTGTCCACTCTAAGAGTTTCGTATAGGATTACAGATTAATAGCGCAATCTTATTGGCTGCATCTCGACGTCTACGACTAATTTGTCTAGGCGAAAAATTTCTCTCGGATTACAGATTTATAGCGTACTCGAATTGCTCTTGTTTCGAGTCTACAGTTGATTCGTCTACTCGCAAAATCTTGTATAGGATTACAGATTTACAACCTACTCTATTTGCTCGTTTTTTCGAGTCTATAGTTGATTCGTCTGCGTCGAGAATTTTCTATGAAACTATCCGAGTAGCACCTCGGGTTCTCCCGTGGCTTTGACTATTAACGGTGAACCGCGTAATAAACGTGGACGGTTAATGTGGAAAAAACATTTCTTAGGACAGCTCGTATCGCTCGAGTGACCACGAGAAATGGGATTTCAAAGATCACACTTTTCAAACAGTGTTAACAGTTCCGTGTTAATAGCCTCCTCCGATGATTAACACTCTGGGTAACAGCCTCCTCTCGCAAGTATAATCCTATAACAAGTCACGGAAAGACATTCCTTCCTCAAAACCTCGAAACGTTTCTTTTCAAAAGGTCTAATTCACGCTTCCGGAACTCCGATTTAAACGATCCGATTTAAACGATCCGATTTAAACAATCTTAACGCGGTATAAAATAGCGAAGGCTTCGAAATTCGCAAAACGTTCGTGCAAAATATTCCAAGAAATCGGTTTATGTGGCTGATAAAATTCGTTCGCTCCCAGCGTCCTCTTACCGATCACGAAAACCGTTCGAACGCTCGGTCGGTCGGCGCGAACCCGCGCGACGCCTCGAGGAGGGGAACAATGTGGCAAAAAGTTGCCGTGCGACGTCTCGCGACACGAGAATTAATTACCCGGCTCGAGTTAACCGCGTGCACGGCCTACTTGCAGCGGGTATTTTACTTATTAATGGACACGGAACGAATTTCCGAAGGTGTGGTCCGAGGACAGCTGACCGTACTTTTCGCGTTACGTTTTACGAGCATGATTTATTGCCCGCGCGACTTCTGCGAGAGCGCATAATTCCATCGGCGATGGTAATGGTATCCTCGGCGCGGCCTGGACGCCGTGCACCTTGCGGGACGCCGGACAAAGAACGGCATCTCCCCGACGTGCTAATTATGCGACTCGAGCGCAACCTTCTTCGTGTTACGTTGGAATTGGCTCGCGTTCAACGGGGGCCCCCCAATTGCCCCGGGTACATAAACGCCGCGACAGCAGCATCCGACCAGGCCCCCCTCTCGACGTTGCGTTACGTTAATGCGCGATTTTATTGCCGCACCATTTTTAATTCTACCCTTTAATGACAAGCCGGATCATTCCGCCTAACGTCCCACGGACCCTTTCTCTTTGCTTTCGTTGCGCAGAGGAAATTATTCCACTTTCTTCCACGCTCCGCTTCTTTTCTGCTCCACCAGCGATAGAAACAAGCGGTTTCTTCCAACGATCGAATGTTTAATTAACGTCGTCAACGATGTTTTATGGCGTTTTCAGATCTGTCCCCTTTTTTCCAATTCTTCCGGTTCTTTTCTTTTCTCGTTCTGAGAACAAATAGAATTTGAATGTACATTGCAGCCTCGGAATCCTCTCGTTCATTTTTCTAATTATTGGAATATAATTCTATATAATTCTATCCGACTTCGAGGTATTACTTTTCGTCGAAGCGATTTGTTCGAGACTGGTTTCTGATCACTGATGTTGATTTTCATTGACGCGGGACAGAGTTTTGTACTCTTAATTATTTCCTTCGTGACGCTCTTTGATCGCCGATATTCATGCATGTAATATTTAAACGCGCTAGGACGCGTTTTAGACGAGATTTATAAATATGCGAGTCTCTGGGTAAGAAAAGCTTCTAGGAACCGACGTTTTTGCGACAGTTTAGCACGGTTCTAATTTCGTTACAATGCAATAAACCTTATATCGAGCAAAAGTTTAACAATATTGAATTATAAATGGGGTCCTGGAGTTTGCACTGTTATATATAGGCTTGGCAGCGGACGGGAATACTGGAGCGGAATTATCGAAGCTTTATTTTATCCTTTATGCTTGGTACTCTTCGTTTCGGCAACTTGCGCCTCGGGCTTCACACTCGCTTTTGACACTTCGAAAGCCACATCTGCGTATTATATCGACTCTCGTGACTTCCTACTGCACGTGGAATGATGTTTTAAAAATCGTCGCGTTGCATTAAGCTCGCATTAATCCCGATTCATCGTGATTACGTATCGCGGGATTATGCATCGACCGTGCGAAAAGAAATCTCGAGCGAAACGTCGATCTCGGGGGGCTAATTCCCGTCTCCGGTACAGGATATTGGACTTTTATTTCTCGACAAACTTTGTATCGATCGAAAACCAAATTAGCAGCCCGTGTATTCCCGCTAACGAGCATCTCGACGGTTAAAACGCATATGACTACGAATAATTTAAAATTGACAGGTGGCGGGTTACGAATACCTTCGCGACCCACGGCGGACGTCTCCCGTGGTAATTCGATTCCGTTCCCGAGCACGGTCGCTTCCCGAACAACGTTATATTTTATATAACTGTTGAACGGAACGCGCGACTCGTTTTTTTTCGCATTTTTCGCGGTGGCAGAGGTGTAATTATACGGGCGAAGCACCGTCGATCGGCCGAATAGATCGCATGCGGACATTTTTCCGTCGCAGATAATATAATGATGATTTATAAACGAGCTCATTAATCAGGACTCGTAATTAGTCAGGTACACGGGTGCTCGACGGATTCTCGAAGTCGATTTCCTTGGAATCAGCGCGAAAGTATCTCTAGGCCGATTTTTTTTCCCGCTCTCGTAATAAATTACGCTGCGCGCCGTGAATGCCGCGGGTAAATAAGATTTATTAAATCGCGCTGGCGTATCGAGCAACTTAGTTAACGTTTATTAAGCAAATACTCGGATTATTATCCTGGAAGAAAAAGGCCGGACGCGATGATCCACGCGACGACGGAATTACGCGGATGCCTCGTTATTTAGAGGCGCCGTTACTCGAAAACGAGGAAGGCCTGGCAGATAAATTACCGCGATAAAGGAAAGGATATTTGCACGCCTCCCTCCGCGCGTCGTGACGCTGATCGCGTACTTCGGCGTCGCACGGCCGTCGAGCAGGCCGGCGGGAACGAATTAAAACGTTCGGTAACGGGTAATTGCTATCGCGGAAAAATCACGAGGGATCGAGGCTGTCGAAAAATCGACGATTCCTCTGGCGATCTCCCTGCCGCTGTTGGCCGCGGTTTTCAGGGAACCGATATAAATGTCGGTGGCGGTCGCAGCGCTGCTAGGTGTCTTGTACAGCCTCAAAAGCACTTAATCACAGTTAGCCTTATTGAGCTTACAGATTTATCCACGCCCAGTAGCCTGAGTCCTATCATGCCGAGCGGATGATTACCCAGCTGCGTACCGAATGACGCGAAAAACCGGCCAGGAAGGCGTACAATAAAATCCCGCCAGCCACTTCATTATGCGTCCTCGTAACGCGTTCGAATAACGCCTAATAGTAGTATACCAGCGCCTGAACGCATGCTTTCTTTAAGAAAAATTCCATCGATCGCAAAGGATCCGACAATCTCCTGTCTACGATCCTCTCGAAAGATCGAGAGGTGGGCCGAGCTCGTGTAAGATAGACTTTATTCGGAATCTGCAATTTTGTGTCACACCGTGCTCGTCGAACAGATCGCTTGTTAAGTTTCGAGGTTATTACAGTGGAACATGACGGATGTCCGACATTCGTCTTTCGCGGATAATGCTGCGATTAATATGCGAACCGAACGGGTTAAACGGTGTTAGAAGTTTTACTCGTGGAAGCGCCTATCGGGGAAGAGGGTTGCGATTTGATCGATTTTACGTCGCAGAGGCCCTTCGTACGTCCTGGTCGTAATTAAACGGGACGATTGGCATCGAAATAACCCGTTTGCGTCGGTTACGGCTGCATTCCCGAAGACTCGGCGAGTCCTTGGGAGAAGGTCGGGAGAAAAGTAGCCTAAATCGCGTTACAGCTCGCGCGATCCTCTTAGGCGATTGTATCTCTGCCCTATAGATTTCAGCCGGACGATAACCTTGGGAAGGCGTGGACGGTGGTTCGATTCAATTCCCATTTATAACACCGTCACATCGAAAGTGGCCGCCGTAAGTATGCTGCAGCCGAGTCTAAATACACACACGCGTGTCCCGCGAGCCTTCCTCCGCCTGTGTGCACCGACACACCCTTAACCCTCTCGCGTTTCTATAACGCGTCGCTCGTATGCGGCCGCCGGTACACGGGGCCGTGGTAAAATTCAATCAACTTCTTGCTTGATTTTTTTTCTTCCCTCCCGCCGAGCCCCCGCCGCAAGGGGGCTCGGGACAACTCTAGATCCCTCGTCAAATACTCGCGGATACCTGTTCGCTTTCTGATCATGCGGCAAAGCGTAACACGTCGCCCGGTTGCTTGGCCACTCATTAATATTCGTCCTCTAATTGATACGTATATCGATACCGATCTCCCGTAGCCAGAGAGTGGCCTCCACCCTCTGCGTTCTTTCTTACACACCCCGATACGTACGTACGTGCGTACGCGTACGCGGAATTGCCTAATAATTCTGGATAATTCGTCGGACTTAACTTTCCGTAATGAAAGACGAGAAAGCGCAGGACGGCAGGTGTAATAACTCGCGATCTTCGGCCGGAAGCGAAGAGAGGGAGAGAGAGAGAGAGAGAGGGGCCTGTCCCCCTACTTAAATCGTGGCCGTGGATTAATTCAGCGCGAAATTAGCGGTTGACACGGGGCACGGCGGAAAAATAAATTCGCTCTCTAATCGTTATCGAGTTAACCGAGTTTTTCGCCGGCGCCACTGTCCCCCCCTTCGGTATGCATTATTAATACGCGGCTGTATCATTATGCAATTTAGTTGCCATCATAGTTGCCGTAATTTATCGGCGTATCCGGAATGTAACAATTAATCTTGCCCACCGGAGGATATTCAATTCCTCGCGGTATGATTGCGATCGTATAAGTAACGCGATCGACATAAATCCCGGACTTCTTGTAATTTCCATCGGCGCTTGTTCCTTCTGACGGTTCATTTTGTTTAAGTACTCGATCCCCCTTCCACTTTAATGACTACTATATTCCGTAAGCGTTCCATAAATTTCGCTGCTGCCCCGTTTTCGGTCGTGCGGGGGGCGAGCTGGCCCCCGTTGTAAAATTAAATCGTTTCTTCGGCAAAACGAGCAACGTTTCCCGCGACCTGGACAGAGGAACGGCTTCAAATCTCTTCCGAAACCTAAGTCGAACCTTTTCTCGCCAGGAAACTCTCGGATAACCCTTTGACAAACTCTCGAAGCAACGCGACCCGCGGTTTATGCAAATTACGATCGCCGAGCAATATCCGGATGATGGATCGCGCGGAAAAAGCGCGTCGGGAAGTCCCGGTAGGGTAACACCGTCGGACGTCTGACAAGAGCGGGCAGTATTTCAAGTCAACGCCTCTGATTGTCACTTAACGAGGTAACAGCCCTTAGGCAAATTGTTAGGGCCGATCGGACGAGCGTGTTAAGCGTCTCGCGCTGGCCGGTAACGCGATAGCGCGTGGGCCGTGCTACACGAATGTTAATTGTTTACCAATGATAGTTTATGAAGGCCATGACTCAGGCCGCGGAGCATTGTAAGGTACGCGTAGGAACACCGATTCGACATTTTCTAACGAGTACCCACCGCGTTGCTCTCCAGATACCGTGTCGTAGCCCGCGGACGCTTTACTTCAAAATCTCCGCCGATCCGGCCCCACGATCCAGGCTACCGATCTATTTGTCTTTACCCAACGCGAAACTCGAACGCGATCACTGTTATGTCCCGGGATGGCTCATTTAATCCGAGTTATTGATCCTCCGCCACGAAGTAATGAAGTTTGGAATTTTTTGGAGAACCGGTCCCCGGGTCGCCGCAGGATCGTGCATTCGTTCGATGGTTGGAAGGTTAGAAACTCGTAGAAGAGGCTACGGAACGAGACAAAACTCGAAGAGGGAAGAGGTCGCTTCGTTGCTCGATCGGTCAGGCGATTTAACGATCGCGGGTTTATTATTTCGCCGAATAAAATGATCGTTCGGATCGCGAGGTTTAATCGACGTCGGGTCGATCTCAGTTTTATCGACTAAAGCTGATTTGATAATAACGGGTTGTTGTAATCGAGCAACGATATTAATTTTGATAACGTTAATGCGATAAGCAGCGTGATAAGCTGCTCTCATGGTGAACCGTGGGATACGAATATTTATTATCCGCAAGGTAGACGTAAGCAACGTCGTTTCGAATGGATATTCTTTATATTTCCAAGAAGCCGCGAATATGCGCCTCGGTGTGGTAGTTTCGGAAAATTTTCGGGATTTCGTTGGGATAAGCAACGACCGATACGGTGGAAATTCTGGAAGCTAGCCGGAAGTGGACGGATCTACCCGTCGAAGAAATTCGTTCCGACGCACCGGCCAATTTACCAGCAGTATCACCAAGACATATCGAAGTTCTAAATTCACGATTTGCACCAAAGTTCGACACTGTTTGTGCAGCATACGCCACGGTTAGTTTGCCGGTGGTCACGTGAGACCAGGTCTCACGTCTTGTACCGGTACTATAGCTCACATTCTGTTGGCCGGACACTTGGCGACGACCCATCCCTCATCCCTGTCGTAGCTGTCCGAGCTTCTAGGCGCTGTCCAGTCACTGAACTCTCGAGCAACTTCTGTTATTATAAGTTAACCCCAGCCCCCGCGCGGCCAACTCCGCTACCAGCCCGCTCAGATTATGGCCATCAGCCAGCGACCCGAGATCTGGGTAACGCCGTACCTCAACTTCGCTTCGTTTGTATAAGGAAGTGTTTCAGGTCATCCGAAGAATAACACGTTCGACCTCTTGTCCGTTCTTCAACGCCGTCCGCCGCTGCATTTCCGGTCGATCCAGGAGGGCCTCGGACCGAGCCACGGACTCCAACTTTCAAAATAATCAACCTCCATTAACGTTCCTTTCTAGGGGTCTACGAAACGGTACCTTGTTCGCGGTATAGGCGTGTGTATGTGTATTTGACTCTTTCGATCTTCGTATATAAATACCGGGTATCGAAAGACGCGCTTCGAATTTAGCAGGAATTTTTGCGACTTAAGTAATTATCGCGTGTCCATGGCAAAGGAATTAAGGATGTATCACGAGAAAATGTGCTCCTAGAACAACGATACGCGAGATACTTTAAAAATATGTTACGAAGCGAATTACGGAGTAAATATAATTCCGATTTTCGGAATTAATTAAAACCCGATAAGCGATATTGCTAATGAAATTCAATCTCGAGCGGTAAATTAATCGATTAAAAGAATAACTTTGTCGTTCTCCATCCCACGCCGAGTCGATTCCGTGTATATCGACAAGTCGAACGAAACGAAATTAATAGTAAAAATGGATTAAATGGAAATCTAAGTGGGTTGATAATTAACGATCGCGGGTAGACGCTACTGATTCGAAAATCAATGGGGAGGTAAAGTTTGATAAAAATTACACGCGAATAAAGACAGGGCAGTAGCTGACGCGACGGGAATAATGCGGAATCACAGTCATCGAATGACGCTTTATACGTTATTTACACCGTCGTTGTTATTTTCATTTCATTATTAATATATATCCGAACGACGCGTTCAAATATTTGCCAATATTTCACTTTCACCTGGCATTTTCAGAATCCTATGTACAACGAGACCGTAACTCGATATCCCCTATCGAAAATTCATAGCGCCGTTCGATGACGATTAAAAACTATCGAGGATAATCGGGTTTCGCGCGTCGAATCCCGGCATCGGAGAAACGTCTTCGAGGCGTCTTCGAAATATCTTTGAAACATCTTGGAGGCGTCGCGCGACGCGTACGCCGGGCCATTTACGTAGAAGAAATCTCATTATCCGTTGAACGAGTTTTGTACAACTTGTAATTACGTTGACGCTAACGATGTTTTGTTTGTGGAAAGAGGTGGTGGGAGAGAGAGAGGGAGAGAGAGGGAGACGAGCAGGGATCAGAAGGAATTATTCGAAGTAATCTACAGCGTTAAAAACCGGGCGACGTGTTCAAGGCTTGAAGGACGGGGAGCGTTTTTCGAGCGCGAAAGAGACGGAACGAAGCAGCTTTACGAGAGCAGAAAGTTGCTCCGGAGATATAAAGCAAGCGGCGTCGCATATAACTTACAATCAGCCACGTTCTCTCCAGCCTGCCTTTCCGCTTCGCTTCTAGGTCTCTTCTCGTCCGGCTACCGCGCGCTTTTTTACCTTGAACCCTGTGGCATCGCGCGAGAGTTCGACTTAGCGAACGAATTTACGACCGCCTGAACGGTCGCCTAATTTAATGGATCCGCAATTTACCGTCCGTAGCACGAGATTTTGATAAACCCTGAGAAATATCACGCGAGGAGACCTCGTCGACGAATAACGCGCGAAGATCGGTATTGTCGTGTGCCCGATAAACTTTCGTCGCGAGCCTATCGATTCAGGAAGTCGAATTTCGATTCTCACTCGCTCCATATCGCCGTGAGAATAAAATCGTATTAATCTTAACGAAACATTCCTCTTGATATCTCGAGCAATTAGAAACCTAAAGTCTCTAACTTCTCACGAAGGATATCTAAAAATATTCGGATTCCTTCTACCTTCGTCGTCTAACTTTCGCTATAATCAATGGATTGTATAAATTTTTCAGAATGTCCAGAACCCTTCGGAGATCCAAGAGTTGTTCGAAAGCTGAACCGAACACTATCGTACTTAAATCACGGTTAACCACTTCGATGAAGAAGCGAGAAGAAAGGAGAATGTTTAAGGTAGAATTTTTCAAAGGAAGCCGAGCGAGCCGCTAATAATTCCGCGAAGTACAGAGAGGAAAAGGAGCGGCTTAATTGTCGCGGAATTTGGTGAAAAAATGTCGCGACCGCGAGGTAAGCCGGAATAAACGCGGCCCTTTGTGTCCCCGGATTTAAATATCCAACGCGACCTATGAATAATCATCGCGCCACCGAGAAGACGCTAATTAATAGGAAGGAAAGTGGTCTGGGGACGCGGGGCACCTAAGGCGTCGGATCGGCGCGGGTCCGGTATCGCTTCTGTGATTTAAGCGAACCTGGAAGAAAGAGCGTTCCCGCGCGTAAGTTTGCCGGTATCGAGATTCACGGGCCGCGTGCCGATCTCATCAGCATCGTTTGCCCGGCGTACGCGTCGGGACGGCGGCGTACGCGGTGAGTTAACGCGTCCGTGGCGCATTCCCGTTCGAACGTGACGAGCCACGTAAACGTTTACTTACGGCCGGACGCGGCCCGGTCTCCTCCGCCGTCGACAATATAGAGAAAATAAATCGATAACTTAATTAAGCCGGTTTTGGTCCGGCGAGAATCGCGGTTAATCAATCCGGCGGCCNGGCCTGTGCACCGGCGTATTGTACCGAGGCGTATATATAACGATCCCGCGATCATAAAGCAAACTATATCGCCTTCGATTTCATTAACCCGTCTTCCTTCGTTCCGGATGGCGACGGTGCGTGACTGCGACGAGTAAAATCGGCCAATTACAGCGGCCGCGTACGCGAAATGAACCGGGGGGGCTTTTTTACTTTCGCAATCGGCGCGGGTCCGTCGAACTCAAGGGCGTCGTTATTATTCCGTTCCCGATACGGCGCGCGTTTCCACCGCGAGCGTCGCGCTCGCTCGTACGCGCCGCGAGTGGCCGCGAGAAGAAACGGCTCGGCTTTGCCCAAAGGAGGTTTTGTCCGCCACGGTTTAATCGCCGTCTCGAATGTTTCCGCGTAAATTGCAGCGTGGCGACGTTTTATTACGAATGTCGGATTCCACGTAATGATACCTCGGGAAATTGCTACCCTTTCGGTTACGTGTGTCCCTTCGCTCTTTGTTCCTCCACTTTGTATGCTCGATCTCCGATAAATGGAAATACAAAGACTCTGGATAAGATCGGGCCAGTCGTTGGTTAAACGACGATTATTACCTTCCATTCTTACGTCCTCGCGGAATCGTTGGCGAATTTATAGAGGACACCGGATCAGCCTTGGTTTTTTGGCGTTATATTCAAATGACCGCAGCTGGACGGATTATAAACCTGTCCGACGACAAACCACTGTATCTACTTAAACTTTTATCCTATGTTCGCTACGCGTTTTCCGCTTTGCGAATCGTTCGTTCTACGTATCGACCGTTTTATATTCCAACGAGCGAGGAATTCTTCCTCGGTTTAAATACCCGCGCGGATCGTAATCGACGTGGATACGAGGCATCGCGATACATATTTATAATAGGAACTGCTTATCGCGGAATCTGCGGACAGGGACGGGCTGGGACCGGCAGCACGTGACGCAGTTGGAAGATCCTTTCGCGTAAGGTGCACGGAACCGCGGTGGATATAGCGTGGAGTTAGACAGAGGTGGTCGGATATATCCGTTGGCAAGGGCGCGACAATAGATATGCGGCGGACAGTACAATGGTCATTGTAAATCAGGGCATTTTAAAAATCTGACAGGATATATGTTGACTCGGCCTCGTATATCGTGTCACACACGGCCTGCAGTGCTGCCCATTAAATACAGCATTATGCTACCCGGCCAGCAGACCAACTTCAGGCACGTAATGGTAATTGCCGGGATGTATTCCCAACGCCATTTTCGGCAACTTGCCATTCAGGGATACCACCGTCTGTATCCTCCTACACCGTTCCATCCTCTCCCTCCCTCCCCCGGCCTCGTCCACGGTTTTACCATTTTTCCGAAAGGCTAGTTGAACCGCTCGATCGACCGTGCTCGAATGATCAATGGAACCGGTGCGCGAGACGAACAGCTTTTCGAGACGTTTTATGGTGCCTTCGTTAGAGCGTATTCGAGAGTTATGGGCTCGCCGGGATTGTCTCAGTTGGAAGGTTGTTTAGTGGAGAAAGTCGGCACAGGTGTAGGGAAAATTTAGATCCGGTAAGAACGATATATCCGATCTTCATTAAGCTTCGAAGATCCTGGAAATCGGAGTGCGTCGATTACGGATTTGGGACGGGAAAGATGGATCGGAGAATTTTATGGAAATATTCACGTTATTCGGAGTCGGGTAAAATGTGTCCCAGTGATTTTGTAGACGACGTGAATACTCGTTTTCGAGTTTTAACTCGACAGCGAGACACGGGTGAGAAATAGGAAATGAAAGGAATTAGGAAGACCGCAAGCCCGATAGCGGAAGAGATAAAGAGAGGAGGGAGAGAAAGAAAAGATGGAGACGAGGCGTGGGTTAGGTCAAACGGCGTAGCCTAACTGCGGCCAGGCACGCGACAGACACGCCGTAATTTCTTCCAAATATGAAATAGGGCCCGTTCCAGCCTGCCACGGCTCGACTTTCCGCGCCTCCTTTTCTCTATATCCTTCGTGCGGAACTTTTCGCGGGCTCCTGGCTTTTCTCTTTAATCAACCAGGCCGTTAATCCCGCCGCAGACTTAAAACGACGCTTCATCATAGCGACAGTACTACAATTTTGTCGTTTCACGAAAATCGGCGCGGAGGAATTTACATTGTAAACGGCCGCGGTTCCCTCGGTTAATCTCGGGAAACAGGCCCAACTTACGCTCCTGATATCTTTCGGAAATTCCGATATAAAACAACCTCGAGGTGGAGGATATACGCGTACACAGGACTCGTAAAGCAAAATTCGAATTGCCGAGTGGACGAGCGGGATAATCACACCGTGGCCGAGATCGTTCTCCGAGTCGAGCTTTCGTCGTGCTGGCTAAACACACAGTGTCCCCCGTTCGTGATTGACCGGGCAATAATTTTCTCGCGGTTTTTATCTACGGGTTAGGCGAAAGAAGCCAGCCTTTCTCCCCGTTGCGTAAACCAGTTATCAAGAACGGCCGACCCGAAAAGGATACGCCTCGTGCTGATTTCTAACACGGCCGGAGCCCGTAAATTTCACCGTTGACAGGCCAGCCAGTCTATATCGCGATCACAAGGACGTTAATTAACGGACGACTAATATATCGATTACTTACTCCGATTGCGATTACCGCTTAATGCGAAATTATGGCTTCCCGCTCCACAGGGTTTCATGTTTCGCGCCCGTTTTGCACGGAGAACGCTAAGTTTGTTGATAAGCAGCCGTGGCAATCATAAACAGGTAATACGAACTGCTCCGGCCAACCCGAGGATTAATTTTGCCTCTCATTATCCCTCGCGCCTCGTCTAAACCAGCATTCTTTCGATCCCACGCAGAAGCCAGCGACGTTTCTTCGCAGACTCCGTCGCGACGGTTCGCATCACCGCGAAATTCACAGTGAATAACGTCGAGACGCATCACGCGTGTCTTCTTCGACGCTTTTCGTGGAACTTTTTCTGCGAATAAATAGACAAACACGTTTATTACTAAGAAAGAAACTCGTATCGTACATTCAAAGCTAGTCGAAGGGTTAATTTTCCGTCGAAGGGTCAATTTTCCATCGAAGGGTCAATTTTTCGTCGAAGGGTTAATTTTCCGTCGAAGGGTCAATTTTTCGTTGAAGGATTAATTTTCGGTCGAAGGGTCAATTTCTCGTCGAAGGATTAATTTTCCGTCGAAAGGTTAATTCTCGGATCCGCTACTCGCGACGAAGGAGAGCAAAGAAAAGCTCTGGACGTTACATTATGTTGTAATGTCCGTAATTTCCCCGTCGGATCTCGGAAAGAGAGCGGAAACGAAACCGCTGGTTGCAGCCGCGCGAAATCTGCATTGGCGATTGAAATCGCGACGCGATAAAGCGAGCACTTGCTCGCCAAAGGATACGCGTTAACGACCAACGATGCCGCGAGTGTCGATCGGATCTGCCGTTTGCCAAAGTCGCATCCCTCGATTTCCCATGCATCTGCTTTCTCCTTAATAATCATTCGCACGTCCGCACAGAGCCGCGTGGCAACCGGCGGCTTTGCGAATTCAACGAAACACCACGGTCCCTTTTAACGAAAACGGCGGCGTGGAGAGGGGCAGAGGAACGAGGGGAAAAAATGGGGAAACGAGGCGGAAAAGGGAAGGAGAGAATAAGAGAGGAGAGAGTAAAGGAAGGAATCGTGGACGCGATGTGAAAGCGACGCAGCGCGGTGAGAGCCACTGTGTAACCGGTGTGCCGGCTAGAAATCCAAACGGTAACAAGAGGTTACGTTTAGGGGTAGTGAGCGGTAATGTATTCCGTTCGGAGAAGTGAAGCATGCATATTCTAGATATATTATAAATAATTACTCAATTATATCTTTGGAAAGGCAATGAATAAAGATGTCTGTTGCCGTGGCGAACGCGCGCGCGATAGAGAGAGAGATAGAGCGAGTGGAGAGAGGAGAGAGGGTTGGCAGGCTAATAAAAAAAGGAAGAAGAGGAAGCAGAGGAGGAGGAGGAGGTGGAGGAGGTGGAGCCAGGGTGGCGGAGGAGAAAAAGAAGAAACACACGGGAAGAAAGAGGGAAGGAGAAAAAAACTTGCGTTGAATATTCAAACGCAACAAACTAGGTACACGGGGGTGCTAGGAGGTCGGTGGAGGGAGGTCGGGGGTGAGCTTATTTCAAATGGAGATCCATATTATACCCTCTTCTTACGGGAACGTACTTTTGTTTCCAGATTTCGCGATTTTCGCTGTGCTCGAGTGCGCCAAACGAAGGGAAAGAGACACTTGAATTTCCAAACGGTCCTTTATCCGCCTATAAATGTTGCAATGAAAATCGACCCTCCATCGATGACTAATTATAGCCATCGATGTATACGAAAACGCGCGACAGGATGGGTTACGCGGCATCCGCCTCGTATCGACGCTTCTTCGATTCTCTGCGCGATCTTCGCGAGGACGTATCGTCGAACCCTTCAATTAAAAAAAAAAAAAGAGAGGAAGAGAGAGAGAGAAAGACAGAGAGAGAAAAGGAAAAAAATAGGAGGAAGAAGAGGAAATCCTTAAAGCCCCTCGACGCTCGTCTGCGTGTCTCGTATGAAGTTTCCGCTTTCCACGTGTCGTCGATGCTGACGAGGGATCGCGGTTGCTCTCTTGTTTCTTTTCTGCTAATTTTCACTTACCTCTATCTCTACGAGCATCCTTCTGTATCTTCGCTTCTCAACGATCATCAGATTCTTCTTAAAGCTAAGTATCCACTTCTCCGACCTATCGCCGATTTTTTTCCCTGGAATTTCGATATCCCCAGTTCCTGTAATTTCGCGGATACACTCGTCGACGACGAGAGTCAAGAAACGAGCCGATCGCTTGCGAATTTTCCCCTGTTCCTTGTCTCCCGAGTTATACATAAACCTGTACATCACGATTTATTTTTAATCGCGAAAAATCGCGCGCCGGAGAAGGAATTTAATTCCGATCAGACTCCCTCGTAGGAATCGTACAAATTTTCTGGGATTCGCGCGAGTGTGTCGCCTCACATTAAGAGTCGGTTGTTCGGCAATTGGAACAACAGGCAGGGACGCACCGCTTGAAAGGAGAAAAAAGCAAAGGAGAGAGAAAGAGAGTGGTGCGAAACACGGGGTAGGTGGACGAACAAAGCTTTTAATGATTCATTAACATGATTCGTAAACCCCGATTTATCTGCGGCGCGGCGGCAGCGTCGCCTCTTCGTTAGTCTTTCGCGAGGGGTCAAAAAACTTTATTGAGGCATAAATTCGCGGCCGCGGGACACGATAACTTTAAAATATTACGGAAACGAAAAGCTTTCGCCGACGCGTGCAATGTTTGCCTCCTTTTCCGCGAAAGATAATGCAACTACGGAGAGGGGGGCCAGGAGGGGGGCAGGAGAGGGGCCGCGGCGGCGGCGATGGCGGTGGGCCGGATTTACGGGACGTTGTTTTGTAAGTGGACCTTTCTCGTACGCGAAAGATACCGTGAATTTAAAGCCCGTTAAGCTACTTTTTCTCACTTGTTCCACGGTAGACGTAACGCGCCGCTACTTTTCTCATATTACATAGGGAACACGGCGGATTTAAGCACCTCCAGAGAGAGCGTGCCTGACATTTGATAACGGAAGGATAAGGCGAAGGCAAAGAAGCTTACACACCCCCGCGGCCGTGGTTACACACTTACGTATGCGAACTGATTTCCACGGAACCGGACGATAATGTTTCCCCCTTTCGCCGGAATTAACGTTATTTCTGCCGCGGTATTGTAAACCCGCCAGTCCAGGCCTCCGCGTGTCTCGCCCCGTCATACCGCGTTACCGTTTTCTCCTTGGATTCGAGATTGCCAGCAACCAGTGACCACGGAATGCCGGGAAAGGTTCGTCGAATTTTTTCCGTCCCCGCGATAGCCAATTTCGAGAAATTTTATTTCTACATCGTCGAGCGCGTCGTGATTTACGTTAAATATTCGTTTATTCATTTGTTTAATCGACGAATTACACTTGTTAAGGATTAGATGCGGAAGAGGTTACAATTGAAACAGTTTTGAGTTGAGGCAAATATAAAAAACATAGAAAACTGTTTCAACCGTTTCATGACGGTTTGAATAATCGCGTGTGACGTAGAAGATAGAGTAGTAGAGGCTAGTAGATAATCCTGGATGATTCTAGATAATTTAATTCACGTGTGCATAAACGTGACACGTTCGTAATGGCTGGAGCCATCTGTCTATCCGCTGTGTAGATATTACGTGTTTATATTCAACGTTCAGAAAGTTAGGCTGCTCTGTTTACTATGAGATTCTCGGAAAAGGTTTCGAGAGCCATCGACTTGGTCGACTTCCGGGATTCACGAGACCCCGTCGTCCGAGCACAATTTCTTCCACGTTGTAAACATCTCGAAGGCTTGGAATCTGACCATGGCTAATTCGGAGGTCGACTCTTTGTCTTACGCGATAGGCGACGCTCCAAGTCAGTTCTATTTTGACCGTCTAAGCGATAGGTCGTGTTCGAAGCCTCTATGATTTCCGTCGCTTGAAAATCTCGCGTGGACTCGGTGCCTCGTGTCCTTCCAGCTTCGAAATGCGTCTCACGCAACGTACGTATCCTTTCCTTCTATTCATCTCTTATTTTTATCATTCACACAATCATTTAATCCCAAAACGTTTAAATTAACAATGAAAAAACTAACATTTACCTTGTTTTCCCTTTTATTAATTTAACATCTTCCTTTTGGAGTTTATCGCGTAATTTTATGATCGTTTACAAAGTTGTACAACTTTTTCTATATAAATAACAGGAGAACGAAGATTATACTATATTTTCAACGAAAATCAGTTCTTACCACATGTACTTTCAAAATTTACTTCAAAGTTGTACATTCATTGTTATTTCTTTCGCTGATTTGACTTTTTGAAAATTCTTCTATCATTTGATTATTCAGTTTCTGGATTTTCGTTTCTCTCCTAGCTTACTCTTTGTAGCGAAAAATTCTTTATCTATCTTACGTACCCCTCATTGTAAGAATTACTTACTACTAATAAGAATTACCCCTTTAACGTTAATAACGCGTTCTTAATAATAATTTCGTATATTTCCAATTGCAGCTTCCAGCCTTCTTCAACCTGTCACCAACGCCATGGACGACCTACTGGCGACTGTGTCCACTGTGATCGTGGTTTTCTTTGCCATACGCATCCCTCGATTCGAAGAGACCTTCCTCGTGAGGAACGAAGGCTCTTCACCCCAGAGAACTGTCTTGGAGGTCGAGAGGGTAAGTCCGTTTCGCATACATTCGCAGTTTCTCGCCACGCACACAGGCTCGGGAACGGGGCAATATTTTCATAAGACGCGGGGCCAGGAATCGACGTTTCCGCCTCAACGATTTTCCGCATGCATGGATACTAGACCACCCTCCGCCGGACGTGATTGGCTTCTGATAGAATTACGGAGGGTGGACACAGAGGGTAGCTAGAGCTCCTTGTGTGCGCGTACGGGATCCTCTGTATAAGTATGGGAGCGCGTGGGGCATAGGCAGGACCACAAACGACCCTCGCTTAAAACAAAGGACGTCGTCGGGGCGCATCTTCATGTAGTCAGAATCATATTAAGTTTGTTTTTTGTCCCTTCCCACGGAAACGGGAAATTGATGAGGTCCTTTCTACGGGGGTTGAAAAGCACCGGGGGAAACGACCTACCCTCGCTCTCTTAGACGTCGGGATGCACTCTGTTGCATCGAGTTCCGGCACATTCTTACCGGCTCGCGATTGTTTTGAGAGAATTACACAGGCTTCGAGGATTATCGAGAAGCTGGGTTAGCAGGATTTTCACGAATCTTAAATACGCGTTATATATTTCAAACTATAATTATCTACGACAGGAAGAAAGTTGCAATTTTATGTCGGTGAATTTAGAAAATAATTCAACGATACATGAAATATTTACGACACTTTTACTATAAACTTTTATTATAAAATCGGTGACTCGCAAAAATATTCGAAAACGAGACACGATAATTTTTGTAATAAACATTGTTACCGAGAAAATATTGGACACACACATGAATTATTTTCGAATTTTACCTATATAATCTAGAAATTTTCTTCTTATCACACGTAGTACCACGCGTACTTCACAATTTACATCTGTTACCGATATTTTGCGATGAAATTCAAGTGCGACGTAAGGACGCGGTGATTTGTTTAAATATCGGCAACGCGGGTTACAGGTGTAATTGACGCGTGACACTTTTGCAAACTTTCGACCTACACCCGATACCTGGCGATATTCCGAGCGAGGAATACTCGATTGCGCGTTTATCATAATTTTTGCAACAAAAGGGCCATTACCCTGCGGAACGGATATCCAAAAAGGAAAGTTGGCCGGGGCTTTCGCCGGTCACCGAATGTACTCTGATTATTTCGATCGATTGGAGATTCCCCTGCGTGCAGGTGCGCGCGATTTAATTGAAATTAATACGGCCAATAATTAGCAATTACTCGCGGCCCGTTTGCATTCTACGTCGGCCATAGTTGCCTCAACTATCGTTATTTAAAATGTTCCCTCCGCTCGCCGCGCCCGCCGTTCTTTCAATTAATCCACGCGAATGTTGCGACAGCTCGATCAACGGCTTATAGCATTTATTATTATACCGCGGCGTGTGTATTTCGAGTTGCCAGAACGCGGCAGTTAAACGCTTGCCGCAAACGCGGATAAACGCGGCGGACTCGAAGGAGCACGATCGGATTCAAGATCTTCGCCAGCGGGCCGGATATGGTAGGGCAAGGGCGCGAATAGGGGTGCCGAGATTGAAAGATTCGAATGACATTCATGCCAATTTCCTCCCGACGCAATTTCATAATTTTATTGGCAGTTTGCGATCCATCAGCGTCCACGCGCAGAGGGTAAACGCGTCGGTTGAAAAGGAATTTCGATCCTCGATAGAGTTCCAGGTCTCTGCTGCTTGTCCCGTGGAAGGAAGTGGTGTGCGGGGTGTCGGGACGAGATGCCGGTTAGAAAGGAGTCGACCAGAGGCAGATCCTGGCCATTTCGAGACGTCGGAGAGGCCGCGCGAGAAGGGAGCCAAGCGTTGGGGCGATCGACGGGTAATTACGTGGTTTTTTCCGGAGGGAAACGAGCATTACGCCGGCCCCGTGGCTGAATTTAATTTGGAAATCTTTTCCCGGCCGACGATCGAACACCGGCGAGTGCGGCGGAAATATTTTTTTCAACAACAACGACAATGAAACCCGGCCCGGAGTAGTAACACCGATGAATTTTCAATAGGACGAATGGGATATTATCGTCCGTATTCCGTAGTTTATAACGCACTTTATCGTCGATGGATTTTATCGAGCGTCGATCCAATCATTATTTCGAGATTTTTTTCGGCCGATGCATTATAATTAACCCTTTTCATTGGGCAAATTCGTTCCACTGCCTCTATTTACCGGGGAAAAAGAAATTGGAATTCTTTTCCCCGCCCCCTCTTTTTCCCGGTATTTTTCACGGGAACCGGCCGACCGACCGGCCTGGAAATTTGACCGCCCGGCAAATCTGTTTCCTGAAAATCGATTCGCGAATAACGGTTCGCCTTCGAAGGAGATTAATCCGTCCGACCGACGTAATTAACCTTCTACTTTTCCATCGGCGAATAAACACCGTCCGCCCGGTGAACGCTCGTTCTCGATTTTCGCGTCGGATCTTCGCCGATGTTGAAAACTCCTCTGGTGGGGAAAATTTCAATTGTAAATTCGAAATTCGGAAATTCGAGGATCGGCGATAGGCGGATAGGCGATGGCGTGGAGGGTGAGAGAAGAATTGGCAGCGCGAGCAAAGTCGATAAGCGGGCTCTAAACAACGCAATCCCGGCGTCGATATTTACGCGGCCGGAAGATAAAGGTCGGCCGGAAGGCGGAGAGAAACGAAAGACACGTTTCATACTCGGGCAAACGATTTCAATTACACCGGCTCGTAGCCGGAGCCGGGCTCCCTAATAGCCGAAGTTATCGAGACACTTTCACACGTGTCGCGGCGCACGACGTCGCAGTCACCCTCGTAAGAGTCCGCTCGCCGGCGCTCACCCCTCTCGGGCTACTTGCACCGGCACGGCGGGTTAAACCCGGTCGGAATTTCCGCCGGGACTGTACCTGCATGCCAACAGC
This sequence comes from Euglossa dilemma, assembly GCA_002201625.1. Lineage (NCBI taxonomy): Eukaryota > Metazoa > Arthropoda > Insecta > Hymenoptera > Apidae > Euglossa > Euglossa dilemma. Next base: position 5,444,435 of record NIJG01000273.1, on the reverse strand, counting down.
GTCGGTCGCCTGAAAGTCGAGCACATCATTTTATCTCCATGATAAATACGCTACATTTTATGCGCATTATTTTGCGCCCCCTCCAACGGTCGGCCGCGCGAGTGAGGCCACCCAAACCCCGGCTCCACGGCGACCCACCCCATCTTCCCGGCGTTCCTCACCCCCGAAACGACACATACGTGGAACGCAGTTGTATCTCACCGTGCTCGTCGTTCGCAACCCAACGACCCTCCCTCCCTCCTCTCTCTAGCTCTAGTTCTCCACCTCTCGTGGACCAGCAGCAGCAGCAACCATCTCCTCCGCCTGCTCCTCTAGCCCCTTCCTATCCTGCTCTCTCGCGCGCGTCCGTCCGTCCGTCCGGCCACCGCCACCCCGTACACAGCCCATCTTTTTTAATGTTAGGCAGTTATAGTCGGTGCGCAACGCGAGCGAGCGTTCGCTCGCTCGCTCGCTTTCTCTCCCTCGTACGTTGGTTCGTTCGTTCGTTCGTTCGTTCGTTCGTTGGTTCGTTCGTTCGTTCGTTCGTTCGTTC
>NIJG01000273.1:5419384-5443348 GCA_002201625.1 Euglossa dilemma | reverse complement strand
TGAGAGGGCGCGCGGTCGAGTGCGAGCTCCGCCACCGACCGGGGGTGCATATATCGGGGGGGTGCCGGTGCTGGACACAGGGGGTGGGCCTCAGGTCGAATTGGATGGAAATATTATTACATCGGAGAAGCCTTGGCGAGCCTTAACGCACCCGTTCATCCGACTGCCCCGGACTCTTCCCGACTTTCGCCACTTTCCCACCTCCGAACAACCGGCGCCCCTGCCACGGGGTTCCGCGTCCAATGTCCTCTTGCTTGCCGCTTTCTTGCCACCTTCTCCGAATCCCCATAGTCTCCGATAATTTCCCTCTTCTTCTCGCGAGTTCTCGCGCCGGTTTTCCAGGATGAAAATTCAAAATTTCACGGAATTCGCGGGGCACTTCGAATCGGGGGTTTCCCGTTCGTTCCCGCGGTTTGTAAACATTTCTGTTTTCGCGCTGTCCTTTATCTTCCATCGAAACAATATTTTTCGATGATTTAAACGGAATTCGATATCATTGACCGAGTAATCGAATGTTTTAAACGTTATACCTCGCACCAACCTGTCGAATGACTGGCGGACGAGGAAACGAAGGAAGAAAGGTATGGGCGGAAAAAAAAATGAAAAATTGATTACGCGCATATCGCAGGAAAAATCGTCCAGTCGGAACGATAATTCGAAATCGGAATTTTTAATTAACTCCACAGTCACCGCTCTGCCGACGTTATTAATCCTCTATTCGTTGTTTGTCTTTTGTTTCTATCGATGCTCATGAAACAAACGAGTAAAGCTACTTTACAAACCCTGAAAGTTGACTTAAACCCCCTCTTATCGAAACGAAATCTTTACATCAGATCCGTCTTTGCTACTCAAACAATTGTTTCGAATAAAGTAGAACAAAGAATTCAAACCTTCCTAAATTCGGCGTTAACTTTGCAAATTCAGAATCCGCATTGCAACTGCTACCCCATTTTCCAGATTCCGTAAAATAAACAAACTCGCGTTTCAACGCTGGAGAATAATTCCTCGGATCGGCGTCGGGTCGCGGCGGAAGTCGGGCAGCCGCGGAGCGTCGCGGAGGAAAATCTCGAGGCGTGGAACGATTTCCGTTTCTCCCTTTGCCGCTTTCTCGGAAGGGGTTGGGNGGGGGGGGGGGGGTGTTTCGACGATCACGGAGGGATCGGCGAGTGTCGACACATTCGTACATCGACGTGGTGTCCCCGTGGACGGCCGGGTATTTGTTTAGCGAGCACCTCGATATGACATGATCAGCGCATTAACCCCGCTCGCATTTTTTCATCCGCGCGGTCCTCTTCTGGCTGGCGCCTGCCTGGGATGCGTTTTTATCGATTCGTAGACCCCTGCCCCGATGTGCCGTGTATCTGTATGTCCACCTCCACACACGACCGCGTACAAAGCATCGATAGAGAAGCATATAGATGGGACCCGGCGTCCCTCTTTTTCGAATGCAGCCCTCCCGGCCGGGTACAGCGTCGCGAAACTTCCCAAGCGGCCAATAATAAGACCGGCGTTCGCGATCTTCCACTCTCTACGCTCGCCCGTTCCCCGTTCCCCGGTCCGACGTTTAATTTATTTCGTTAGCTTCTGGCCGGGCAAACTCGAGGTTTCTTGGCGGTCCGCGGTTTCGGGGGTTGTCGGTCGCTTCGAGGCGACGGTGGATTAGTCGCAGTGTTCCTCGGTCTCTAGAAGGGAATCGGCTTGAATCGCAGGTGGCTTAGATTTCCCGAGAAATAGTCTATTCTTTCGCTCGAATCTCGAATTATATCGCTTTCCATTCAGGCTGCGAAGAAATTTAGGTGGCGACGCTTCGCGCGACGCGTGTCTTCGGAAAGTGTTTATCTTAAGGAATTCTCCTGAATTTGGGATTTTTTTCGTTTTATTTCTTTATACAGCGACGCGAGTTTGTCGGGTAAGAAGGAAATGAAAAGTAGTGGTAGAAACGGATTAGAGCAGGAGTAAACATTTCCCGAGAAATAGTCTATTCTTTCGCTCGTCTCTGGAATTATATCGCTTTCCATTCAGGCTACGAAGAAATTTAGGCGGCGATGATTTGCGCGACGCGTGTCTTCGAAAAGTATTTATCTTAGGGAATTCTCTTGAATTCGGAATTTTCCTCTTTTTATTCTTATCAACAACGATGCGAGTTTGCCGAGTAAGAAGAGAATAAAAGTAAAAACAGAGTAGAGCAAGAGTAAAACTTTCCCGAGAAATAGTCTACTATTTCGCTCGTCTCTTGAATTATATCCTGTTCCATTTAGGCTACGAAGAAATTTTGTGCGACGCTTTGCGCGACGCTTGTCTTCACAAAGTATTTATCACAAGGAATTCTCTTAAATTCGGAATATTTTTCTTTTTATTTCTCACAACAACGACGCGAGTTTGCAGGGAAAAAAGTAAGAAGGGAATAAAAATTGACACGGCGTAGAGCAGCGGTAAAAATTTCTGGAGAATGCCGCGGTCTCGCGGCGAGATTAATCGGCAGGCCGAAAAACAGGCGAAACAGGGGGCTACCTTGCGCGAGCTAATGTCGAAGCGGAGAGGAAATTGATCACGGGTAATATTAATCTTGGTCGGTGGGGTATGGCGAAGGGGTGGCTGGTCGGATGTCGGAGGCGGAGGGCCTCTCGTCCATCGAGTTTCACCGGCGTCGTCAATTTCGAAAACCCGATCCTTTTTGCCGGGGCCATTCGCCGGCGAATTTTTTAAAACCAATTTAAATTTACCACCGGGCTGTAAAAGGTGGATAATAAGTTTTATGGGCCGTGCCCATCGGCCATCTGCGATCCGTCATAGGCCGGTTACGCGCGTTTCGCTGACGGTACGTCGTCGGTACCATAACCGGGCTTGCTGTGCATACAGGGCCAACGACTGTATCCTCGCGTGTGTCGTTACATCTCGCCGATTCTGCCTGTCCTCGCGGACCAGCTCGCCTCTGCTCGCGTGCACGCTCGTCGTTTACGGTCGGGATTCGTGGATACTTCGGATCGTTTCCCGTTCGATGCGTCCTGTGCCCGGCATAAAATCTGCCGGGGGGCACCAGGAGCGAGAAGAGGAAAGGGAAAGAACCGACAGGATGAGAGGGAGAAGGAAGGGAAGGAGAGGGAGAGAGAGGAAGGAACGAGGGTGAATTGGGGGCGAACGAACGCGTCGACGAAACGGTGGCTCGCTCGAAGTGGCGCGAAAAGATTGCCGGAGAGAAAAGGGCGGGAAGTCGGCCTGGAGCCGGGCTTTTATCGCTTACGGAAGTGCCAAACACCTGTGGAATAACGGGGGCCGGCCAAGTACATCGTTGGCGAAGAAAAACGAAAGTATTTAGCACGCGAGAACCGCAAGATGGGATTTTATTGCGCGCCACCGACACAACCGGCCAAACGCTCGGCTGGAAAATATTTTACTGTTCCCGGAGCTACCCCGTATTCTCTCACCCTTTCTTTCTCTCTTTGTTTGTCTCCTTTTTCGCCGTTGTCTTAGATAATACGGGCCTGGTCTTTAGGATTTACGATCGCTCTGATTTATCGCGAATTCTCGCCGCGAATTTCGAGTTGGCTTCGACGAGCCAACCTTTCCGGAGTCGCGTCGCGTTTTTCGTGGTTTTTATGGTGTTTTCTTTGTAATTATATTCTATGAGATTTAATCAGGGTACCATAATTGGAGGCTGCGATATGGCAGTGACTACAGGTCCCTCTATGAAACGAAGCTCAAAGTGCCTTCGCTAACCTGTCATTAAAAGCTTAATTAGAACAGCGACATAAAGAAAACAGGAGAAAAAATATCAAGCCATCGTACAGGGTGTCCCGTAAGTGTTGGTACGTTTTGGTACAGGTTCGACTTTCGTATTTGAGGCTTCGTTTCCGGGAAAATCGGCTTTAAACGTTTCTGTGCCTAATACTTGTCGTATTCTGTCATAATTTAACACAACAGGTCTCGTAGACTAATAATTACGTATATTCCTCTACTAATTCTTACTTTCGAGACCTTAACACACCGCCGTTCGATAAATACTATGCACAGACCAACAAAAGAATCGCTATCTTTTACAAAACACGATGAAAATCATTCGCAACAATTTTCGAAGTAAAAAAATTTCCCATTTATATTTACATCTATTTCTTTTCATGACAAAGGACACAGAATGAAACAGTATATTCACGAGCGTCCTTTATATCTCGAAATAATAAACGCAAATATACCAATCTCTCCTAACCTACATCGCAAAACAGGTACATCCCCGTTGTCTATTCTCTCCAAAACGTTACACGACATCTCCAATTTATTTCTTCAATCACACTCGTGCTGCACCCGATGGTACACCCAGTATAAATCTTTTCTACTCTTTGGAAAGCCGAAAAATCAGGCCGAGGCTGATCAGTGAAATAAGAAGCCGGTTAAACCGCGCCCTCGTTAGAATCCGCGATAAGAACCGCGCGTACTTCGACTAAATAGCATGCACCTTAGCAACATAAGCATAACAATGGCCAGGAGAGAGAGAGAGAGAGAGAGAGAGAGAGTTAGAGAAGGGGGTTTGCGAGGGTGCTATCGCGAATCGGTTCTAAAGTCAAACGCGATACTTGGCTGACCATTTCGCTTTGGGGCTTTCCCCTCACATTTTCGGGATCGGTGGCCTGTTGGTAACCATGGCGACTCAGGCTCATAATGATCTTCTACGAGCAGGCCAGAGTCCAGGGCACCCTTCTCGCTTACCGACACACTCGAAAAGCGGCCGCAAAGCCCCGTACACAAGGCCGTTCGTGACATCGAGCGCCGCTCCTCGTGGCCGGGCTCATCTTATTACAATAAAGTTATCGCAAACTTCGTTCCGCAACGTTGATCGTTCGCGTGCGTGGCGGGATCACCGGGATATATATACGTCGGTCTCTGTGTGCATACACGTGTGTATTATGCGAGGATACGGATCAGCTTAGGCTGTTGCTGCGCCGTATATCCTGGAAAGTATTAAGCGCGTTTCAGGGCCGGGATATAGCCCGGGCCACTCAGCTTCGAACGGCCACCGTTTCGTCGGGATATTTAGCTGATATTCCTAACGATTTTGCGGCCTGAATATTAGATGACGGAAACGAGCGGCACGCTGAAAATTCTACTCCGCTTCCCGTGAGGCAGTTTTGTTTAACGCCGGCGAAATGAAAGCGTGCCGCGATAGGGATCCTCTCCGCGTGCGAGCTGTTAACGCGGAGTCGTGAAATATCGTTCCGAATGGGGTGCGATGCCCGGGGTGCCGCTGTTCGCTTTCCACGCGTGCAAACCGCCATTCTTACCACCAGACTTCCCGGCGCTCGCGTTCGATCTTTAATCGTTACGGTTTGCCTTCCTAATCTCGTGATTAGTTAACCGCGAGTTTCAGAGAAATAAGGTAATACTACTTTGCGATTCGAAAAATCGAGATTAGAGTTAAATCTTCCCGTTTCATGGGGAAATTTGACAAATATTTTGGGGGATATTAAGATTGTATTAACCTTCGTTACAGATTTGTAATTTATTTCTCATGCAGTCATCTATTCGAATTCTTCGCTCGGGACTTAAATATTCCTTAGGTAATGGAATACAAATCAATTCGTCGAGTGAAAACTCCGCGCGAGGACCGTGAAATCAGCGAAACAAAATTCCTAATCCGCGCTGCGTGACACTTATAATCCTCGAACAATGGGGTATACGACAACGGTGGTTGCCCGTGAACCCTCGTTTCAACCCCTTCGCGAGGACCGCCGAGGCTGTCCGTAAATCTCGGCGAATCTCGATATCTCGGCGCGTAACTGGCGGAGCCGCGGCGCGTCGCCGGTCTGACGAGCGGAGGAGCCGCGGAGATTGAATTTTTTAGAAGCGGACCGACGTAAAAATGAAGCGACGCGACTGTTTTAAAGCGCAACGCGACACTAGCCGTGGCCGAATTAAGAGGCGTTGTAAGCGGGTTGTTTCCGTACAAGTTGCGTCGCGTTGTCGCGAAACGCCCGAGGACATAGTCGTGTGTGCAACGAGGGCGAGCGTACACGCGTACTACGCGCCGCGTCGAGGGGGCTGCAGCAGGGACGAGAGAGAGCGAGAGAGAGAGAGTGAGAGGGAAAAAAGGAAGAGACGAGAGAGGAGAAAAAGAACAAATGAACCTTAACTCAATCTGTAGCGGTGCACGCGGGAAACACGGGGCGGTACGCGGGACGGTCTATCAATTTTTCAACAGCAATTCTCATTTCGACGAAATTTTATGCCATAAAAAAATAGGAGGCTGCACTCGCCCTTTTTCCGCGCGAGCGTTACAGCGGACCGTGAAACCGCGGTAATGCAAAACGCATTCATTTCCTCGCGGCTGCATTCGTAATGTCGCGGCCTGGTATTTTAATCAGCGGCTTNTATAAAAGTCGCGCGCGACCCCCTGCCACGATCGGCCCAGGCCCCCCTCTCTCGGATATTAAATTAAGAAACCGCGTTGGCTTACTTTACGCCCGTATTTATCGAACTGTCGGTCCGCGATCCGACCTTATGCAAATCGCGCGCGTCGGCTCCAAGCCTCCTTCACTCGTCCAGTTTTCTGCCCGACCAGGGGAATCTGGTTTTGAGAAATTGCTTTCGTCGTTGCAGGATTCTTAACATCTCGCGGAAGAACGACGAGGTATCTCGTAATTCCTGATCCACTGGCAGACCATCGAGGCGAAATTTCTCAAATTTTCCGTGCGTTTGTCGAGGATTGCTAGAAAATATTCGCTCACTCGGTATGATTAGCCTGTTATTCTTGCATTTGAGTCGGAAGTATTTTATGGAACGAAGTGAGCTATTAATTTCACAATTTTTAAAATTATTTACCTTATAGACAAAGAGAATGACTTCTTCGAATTCGTGTTAATTTTTTCGTCGACGTATTGACTAATTTTCTTGGGAAAATCTCGCGATCGATTTCATCGTTACTTTGATCATTTTTATTCGTATATATCAAGACGATTTCCTATCTACGTTCGTCCCTTGTCGAGGACGAGGTGTTAGGGAGTGATTATATAGAAACGTGGAGCCAATTAACACGTTTACGCCAGGAACCGCGAGGTCGTTGTAATTTTTAAACAGTCGGCAAATTTGAGCCTGCATGATTCACGAGTGGAAATCTATTACCGCGGCGTGTAACACTTGGAAATTGTCTGACGTTCGTTTCGAGCTCGGTAAACGTTTTACGCGCTCTGCGAATGCAACATTCAAGGCGCGTTCCGCGCTCGTTAATGCTTTATTATGGGTAAAGCCGAGGGTTAGCGGAGGGTGGGACGAGGGTGGGAAAGGAAAAAAAGAAAAAAATAGAGAAGGAAAAGAAAGAAAACAGACGCATCGACATGGAGAAACAGCGATTCATGTCCTGGGGGGAATAATTGAACGAATTAATCGCGAATATTTAATTAGGAACGGCTGAATGGGAAGAAAGTGGCACAACGGGGTGCCTGATTGCCCGGCCCTGGTTGGATAAGAAGGGTTTTCGTTTCATAAAGCGGCAAGACGTCTGAATCGCGCGGCTGATTCACCGTCACGATCTCTACTAATTAAAATGATTTCTCGTGCGATCTCGCTGAATAATTTTATCTTCTTAATCACTGGACATTCATCGCATGAAAGAGGTCTTGATTTTAAGCGTGCCCTCTAATAATTTCTAATAACGACGCGCCTCGCCTCCGCGGCCCTGTCATTTGGATCGGCTCGGCACACGTCTATGCTGGTTATGCAAATTATCGGAGGGTTAATTCTACCCCCTCCTGTCACGGATTTCCTCGAGTTTCTTCGCCAGCAGTGACACGGTTTCTGGCTTAGCAAAGAATGTCCCGTGTCATGGGAAAATATGGTGAAATATGTGACGTTCACATGGAAATCACGAATCGTAGAATTTTCCTCGAAGATTTCTCAGAAACTTTTTCAGAAACTTCCGATAGTACTTTCACCCGAATTTATTGTATTTCGCTATCTTAGATTATTTATAGGTGATTTATAGAAATGGTACTAATTTTCAGTACCAAATTTCTCAGAAATCAGATACATATGAAAATTTAAATTACGACTTATTGAACTTATCTATTTAAGATTATCTTTCGTCGAATTAACAACGAGAAATCAATTCCTGGGTGCAAAGGTAGGATCTTCTCCTTTCAAAAATTTATTCGCGCGTTAACAAAAGAATTTCCTACGTTTCCGTAATTCCTCGCGAACATGCGTCATGTCCGTGTATCGTTAGCGCAGTTGATCGCACAGGATGGGAACGATGAAAACGAGAAATCCCGTGATCGATCGAGCAGCCTTTAAGATTCATATCAGAACGACGATGGAAAGCTCGAGCGGCGATTTAAACGCCTGTGCCAGGGTATTTTCGGCACGGTGGACACTTTGGTTGAATTTTAGAAAAACACGCGTACGTCAGAACGTGTATGCGTACTGCGGAGCGAGAATGAAAAATGGACTTTAAAATCGAATAGCTGCTGTCATATTATAAATTGAATTTCGGCTTCGCAGCGTGTACTGCTGGAATTTTTTTTCCTTTTCCTCCCGCCCCCCTATTTTTTCCTTTTTCCTTTTTTTCGTTTTTTTTTTTTTCATTCGTTGCTCCTTCCCACCGGTCGTCGGCTTTCTCTTTTCCACGCCTCCCCTTCTCCCCGACGAATTTAGCGTCCTTTTTTTTCTCCCTCGTCCTTCTTTTTTCCACCTTTTTTATTTTTTCTCGTTTTGTTTTCGCTCGAACGTCGACCGAGGCCATACCGAATATTTTTGACGAATTGATAATGAATACCCGGGAAAAGAACGACTTTCTCGGAGGCTGGCACGTGACGCTGTTAAATGCCGCGAGTTTTCGATTCAATCGACGCATCCGGCGAACGTATTGAAATTATTTCTGGCTGAATTTAGAAATCGGTATACGAACGCGACCGAAGAGCTTCGATCCGGGCATCGAGACCCTTCGGACGTTGCGGCGGAAAAATCCCCAGCTCGGGGTGGGAGGCCCCATTTTCCATTTATATCGATAATTCGCCAGTCGATGAAATTGCGAATTGTAAAATGCAAATATGGATTACGACACGTGTTTTACGGTCCACGATGTGCCGTGTAAAGCGGCCGGTGGTGTACGTGGTAAGGAATAGGGTTGATCGATGGTAATTTGCAGCGCGACGTTTGTAATTCACTTTATCGACTATGCAAGGAAAATTCAAATAACCGCTAGTCTAAATAAAGTTTTTAATAGTCCGATTAACATTCACCCGAGGGATTATGTAAAGCGAACGTGTTTGCACGTCGCCGCGAGTCAACGAATTAGAATCCCTGTCTGACCACCGACCATCTTTTTCTCCTTACATATTCCTCGTCTCTTTACCACCTTGCTTACTATTTTTCAAATTTTTTCTTATTTAGTTACACACGTATCGTTAATTTTTAGTTCCAGCCAGACATTTTCTTTTCTATAAAGTCTCTCGCGAGGTGATTCCAGTATTATATCTTACTGACTTTCGCTTGAAATTCGTGATTGCGTGATTCGGTTTCTTTCATTTCGAAACGAAATTTCGGTTGCGAATAATTCTCGAAACTCGGAGAAACATAGAAAATAATAAATTATAGTTTTTAAACTTCCCTTCGTTCATCGCGTTGTCCGATTCTATTTTCTTCCTCCGAGCCTAAACGCAACGCAGAAAAATCTTTCACCGAAAGCACGCGCGTTCCGAACGTTCCTCTTTCACACTCGCAGTGCTCTAAACGAAACCCTCTTTATTAACCCCTATATCACTCTTCGCAAACGTTTTTCACTCACTCGATACGAGCTCCATCATTCCCTGGATATCAACGTCTAGCCACGTCGATGAACATCCTTCACCTTTTCATCTCTTCTCTCGCACTCCCTCGCGGAGTTCATTAAGCGACAGTGGCGATTCTCTACGCGAAAAACGGCACGCGTGTGCGTGATCGTCGCGGTTCGACGCGTTCTCGATTAACGCTCGGTGATAGACGCTGGCGAAATTGTAACCGATCGCAGGAAATGGCGATAATCGGGATGCTGGAACGTGCGAACGACCGACGACTAGCGTCGTTTCCGCGGCCCAGGACAACCTGCGAGTATCTCTCTGGTGGAAGGGGGGCAATCATCGGAATCATCGGGTAAACCGCAGCGTACTTTAATCCTAACGGCATGTATCAAGAGATCGCACGCTCGGTGAATTATATTAATTAAATCCCTGACCGTGATAAGGATCGGTCTGCGTGAACGTTCCGCGGTGGAAGGTAAGTGGAACGAATGGGACACCCGATAGTAAGCAGCGCAGGAATAATTACCCGTGGAGAAGGTTGTTGGATTAGTTATGCTACCATCTCGTCGTGCCTTAATGCGCGTGTGTTTTGTAAAATTACACGCGGCCCGTTTTCCTACCGCGCCGCGTTTCTGCCGGTGCTAATTAAAAAGGTGTTAATCACCGACCACCGGGAACAGGAATTACGACGCCTCGTTCGCCATTCTTTTCCTGTCGAATTTCATCGCGATACGGATTCGCGATATACCCGCGGCGCGGTCCGTTGCAATATTTACCACGACTGCGGCAAGCTTCCGGCCGGGCTGTATTTCTGTTTCGCTTTCAATTATACTTTAACGGAGATCTTACAAAAAATTTAATAACGTTCGCGTCCTGTCGCCGGGGTCCTTTTTCCCACGATTCTGCCAAATTTACGTCGCCACAGAGAGAGAAAGAGAGAAAGAAACGGCAGGGAATACGGACTCTCACGGATTCATCTGGCCCGCTGCGCTTTTGAAAATTTTATCCCGCCGAAGTGTCGGTGTTCAGAGATTTTAAACGATATTAAAATTCGAACGCGATCCCGTGTCGTGGAATAAATTCGTTTTCCAAGAGACCGAGAGGCGCCGAGGTGATTTAAAGATTTCTTCCGGTCTCTCCCTTGTTCGCTTCTTTTCAATTTTCAACCTTCCCTTTGAACTTTCATGTTAAATTTTCGATCTGTTCCGTTTCGAATACACTCCGGTGATTTAGATTTATTCGATTAAACCGCAACGTGTACGTTTACACCTACGACGAAGCATTTCGAATGAAATTCTCCTCGAAAATCTCTGAATTCGCGTTACGCGATGCCTCTTAAGCACTTGTATGTATTTCTATTCCTTTACATATATACAAATTCCATTGTTATTTCGTGGTGGTCTTAGGAATTCATCGGAAGCGGGAGTACATAATTTTAAACTCGTCCGAGCAATTATAGAAATATTCTCCCTGTAAATATATAATAGACAAGCGTATCGATAACGACGAGTTTAACTTTCGTGCTAAATTGCTGTGATACACAGTGGCGTATTGAAATCGAACTGTTCCTCGAGTTACGACTTTTCCAAATGCAATCTTGGCTGAAGGACCGCCAATTTTCTTCCGCATTAAATCCCCACCGCAATTAAAAACCCCGATCAATCACCGAGCATCGAAGAATCCTCTGGAAATCAATCTCTCGAGATTCGCGATACGGAATACCCGGCCTCTCCCTTTCTCCGCTACTCGAGGCAAAGTAATCCGGCGAATATCTAATTGGTGGCTAACGAAACAATATGCAGCCACCCTCGTCAACGTCAAAATCGGTGGCGGCGATCGAAAAGGACCGGAGACAAATCACGGTTAACGACATTCGACGGGAAGAAGGCTGCCGTTGCAGCGACACGTTCGAGGGCGAATTTACGAGGCCACAATGGGACGTTTCCTCTCTGGCCCGGTATCGTGCAGGGCACCGTTATCGAGCATCGGTCCGGTCTGATTATGCTAAGCACCAAAATCGATAGCATTAGGACGCAGACGTTCCCCTGCGCTCCCCTGCGGCGAGCCGGGGCTCCTCGCCGGCCGATTGCGAACCCTTTCGGGACCCGTGCTGCAATCACCGCGACATAATCAGTATGCAAAGTCCAGAGTCCAGGGTCTACCGGCTGAACGAACTTCGCAGCGTGATACGTAAAATGTCCGGACGCGAAAGGGACAGGGCGATACGGACGGACGCGCACACGCGTTCGATTTTCCGGCGACGTGCGCCACGCTTCTGGTAGGCTCGCAGAAGCTGACCGAGGAATGATCGATTCGTCATTTCGTTCGAGACCCGGTAACCGATGCGCATAAATTCCGAAATTCTCCTGCAACGCCTCGCGCCTATACCCAACGATACTCGCCGGGGATAGATCAGCATGGAATTTTAATAGTACTTTCAACGTCTTCCGCGCCGCGTCCAATCGCTCCCGCGAGGATTCCCCGTTGGCTCCAGAGACGGGAAAGTTTTGCTCGAACGCGTTTTCCCGCGTTTCTCCGACTACGACCGAGTGACGTAGGTCGCGTGGTTCCTCGTCCATCGGTTACCTACGAATCGCGATGGTCGAGATGGTTTCGCCACGAGGGTTAATAGACTAGTAAGTTCGTAAGTCCGAAAGTCGAGCGGTTTGAACGAAGGGTGAAAGCTTGTCGCGGTCAAAATTTCTTCCGCTCACGGGAATCGAGGATCCTACGGATACGGGGTAAATAATATATACCGAAGGGTAACGAATGATCCGGAATGTAGCCTGTGTAATTCTGACGGGAAATCGCGCTGTTTCTCTGTTCAATGTAAATTGCGACCCCGTGGATACTCTTTCTCGTCGATCTTTCTTACTATTCTCGAAATAAGACACAGAAGGGTAAGTAAGTACATATGCAGGTTGGAGCGACGTTCTCGTCGGTGAAATTCCGTATTCGGCGCTGGAGGGTAAACCGTCGGACCCCTATGACCGGTCCATATCCGCCGAAACGGGCATCCCGAGGAACGTTTTACCTCGACCTCGCGGCAGTTTCTCCGGCCGGCTATGCGTTTCCTGTCGTTAGAGATCTTAACGTTCTAATCAAGCATCCTAATGTAGCCACAAATTATTACAACCTCTCGTTGCGGACGGCGGTAGTCGTTGAAGATCCCCGTGGAAGCGGGCGCAACGGCGGCAGGGAGAGGGAGCATCGTCCGGGCATTTGCATCCAAGTGGCGTCCGTTAGCAATCCTAGCCCAATAATCCCTGTTCCACGTCGTCTATCGGTAGACGCTATCGGCTAATGACAAAACTACAGGCTCCGGCAGTAGCACATCGGCCTGCTGCTGGACGTCGGTATCAAGTTGTTGCCGGTCCAGTTCAGTTGGACCCTCCGCTCCGCTGGCCGAATGATAATTTGCAAGCGCTCTCTTCCTCCGCCTCCGCCTCTGCAACACCGGGAACGGCAACAGCAGCAGCAGTCGCCAGTCCACCATCCATGGCACGAACCACACGGTGGCTCTTGCAGGACCCCCTTTCCTCCTGCAGCCATCGCTACAACCCCCTCTAGAACTCGTCCTGTCGCCCCTCTTCGTTCATGTCCACCCTTTGATTACGTCATACCCCTCGCGTCCCCTGCCCCCAATCCTCTAATTATATTCACTCGCCGCTCCGACTCTCCGGCTCCAGGGGGTCCAATTCCGTTCACCTTTCATTACGAACTGGCTACGATTCCAACGATCGAACCAGCTGCGTTTTTTACCTTTTTTTTCTCCCCCTTTCTTTCCGTCCATTTTCTTTTTCCCTTCCTTGCCCACCCCCAATCCCGCTGGTACCCCGCTCTCCTTCCTTCTCCACTCGGCGTTCGTTCTTCGCTCTGTCCATCGGTGGAGCTGCAACGTTCACGCGAGCCGATCCCGTGTAGCTACCGCCGTCTTCGTCGCGCGCGTTTCCACCACTCTGTCTCCCTTCTATGCCCGGACTCCCTGGATCTCTGCTACCGGCCGGTGCATGTGCAGCCCGCGACTGGAATGGTACCTCGGAATTTCCGCGTGCGTGCTACCGGATGCTGCCCCCGCCCTGCGCCACAGGGACGGGATTAAGTTCCTCGATAATTCGGACGCGAGGTCGATTTGCGAGTGACCCGGCCGATGTCGGCCCGAGTAACGAGTTATGTCACACGACAGACGGCTCGACACGCGCGGAAATTCGTTTAATCGTCCTGTTCCAGCTTTATTTCTTTCCTCCAAGCACCGTGTCTGCAGGGTGTACAACTTTTGTCTCTGCTGTTCTCTTTTTCTTTCGGTCTGTTCCCGTTCTTTTTTTTCCCCCCTTTTTTCCTTTTTGCAATTTCACGCCGCGAGGAATTTAATTTTTTTTCAGAGGACTCTGGGGAATTCTTTTCAGGGAAATTCCAGACGAACGCGTGATTTTTCGTTTGTTTCAAAGGTATTGGAAGGAAGGAAATTCGGAGTGGAAGGTTCGGGAACGGCGTCGCCGGCAATAAGACATTCGTAGATGAGGGAACGGGGTGTTGCATGTTTCTCAGCGCTTAGACATAGTAATATTCAAAAGAGGGGGCGTAGCCAAAGCGGCGGCCGCGGCGTTTCTTAGCATTGGGCTAGCTGGACGTGTTGATTATAAACTAATGGGCCTTGAAATATAGAGATATTATACGCGACGCGAGTAGTTATTACTTCATAATTTCGGGAAAATTATTAAGGAAGGAAGTGGCTGTCTGCTCGCGTAAGAAAGCTTACCTATGTTATCTCTGGGAAGATTTAGGAGGATCGCACGCCACGAATAAGCCGCTTTATGCATAAGAGCTTGGGCCACACTAGACGTCTAGATGACCCGCCGCGTTAAATTCTCCGCCAATGAATGTTTCATAATGAATTTACATAAGGACAAACGAAGCTATTTCGGTTACGATATATTGATTTCGTCCCGGCCGCCATTCGTTTCGATCTTACGTCATCGGCTTCAATTCGGCCGGGCTACATTAAGCAATTTAGCATTGACGAGCGTATCGCGTGTCCCTATCGGGGCTGAACGCTTCGGAAATACCTCTGGACCGCGTTGCTCGAAAGTTGAATCGCGCTTATGGCACTTGAACAACGAGTAATTAACCCCTTAACACACAATGACGAGTTGGACTCGTCATTTATTTCAAGGCCCTTCTTTGACTTTGGTAAGTATTTCTCTCCATTTTATATCAAGAGATAAGTTTTATGAATTAATCTTATCAATAAAAATCCAATATTAAAAAAAAAAAAAATATATTCCTTTTCCATTCTCTAGTTCAGCTTAGCAAAATAAAATAATATTTTTCAATCGCATTAAGTGTATTTAATTTGTATGTCAAGGGGTTAAGCAGATAGTCGAACACCGGTTACCTATTACCTCATAATTACTTCAATAAAAATCGCAAATAAAAATAAATAAAAATTAATAAAATTGCATCCGACGTCGCTTGAAATGCTACCTTGATTTGTAATTGATAAATAAATATTTTAATCCACGGCGAAGTTCTATAGAACGGTATTTTCCTCGAATCGCGAGGAATTTGTTAATTAAAATAACGCTTGGAATATTTTCACCGTAAGTTTTACCTCCGATCGTATCGAACGGCGATAATCGCGAGATCTCCGAACTTTCTCTTCGAGTCGTAACGGTGTATCAAAAATATCTCTCGTTCAATATGAAAACGAACGAAACGCGAATATCCAAGGAAAAACCCGAGAGAAAGAACGAGAGAAGAAAACGCGTCGCTGGAAATTTCTTAGCGCGCGCGCGAAAACGGACACGCGATAATCCGAGACGTAAAATGGCGTGAAGAGCGGAGCGGATTTGCGGCTGGTTAGAAAGACGTTGCCGTAAGAAGCGGTTTCGTCAGAGACAAATAGCCGATAGCGAGCCGGGCCTGAAACTTGTGAATTATCGCGGCCGGAAAGTTCGAAGAATCCGCGCGTAATTTTGAAAGCGACGAGAAGCGTCTCTTGGCCGACGGTGAAACTATGCTCGAATTTTCTCATAATTTATGCGCGTGCACGGTGATCGGGCGTCGAACGCGAGATTTACGACGTGTAATCCATTACGAAGTCACCGTTCCAACTCCCCGTGCTTCCTGCCGCTCTTCTCCTTTTTTCCTATTCTTTAACCTATCCGTGGGAGAAAAAAGAAGGACGCGCGGGGTAGGAAAGGGGAAGAAAAAGGGAAGAAAAAGGGCAAAGGAGAAGAGAGGAGGAACGAAACAACGGACAACGGCCGCGTTATCGTTTAACGAGTATTTCAATCGAGCCGCGTCGCGTTTTCTCCGGCTTCGGTATATAATTAAACCGCGGTAAAATGCAATCAGACCGCGAGCCGGGAATATTTTCATAAAAAATGTCTCGTTTCAACGCGGATAGCCCGATAACGAGCTGCGGAAACATCGTAATTTAATTAATAATTCAATTTCATCGGGCCCTCTAATTAAAAAGATTGATACCTACGCGGTTAAATCGCCGTTACGCGGGACACAGGGGCTAAAGAGCAAAACGAAAGGAAAACACCGGACCGGCCGCCTTCTCGAAACCCGAGATAATAATGTTCTTTGCGCGAACAGGGTTTCGGGAATGGTCGCCGTGGCCGGCGAGGATACCGCACGGAAAAAGAGTAATTAGTCGGCCCAGCGATGTTCGACCGCCCCTCTAAAAACTTCAACGTTTTCAACGGATAAAATTTATCGCCGGTTGAAGAGCAGCGTCGTTGGACGGCGCGAGACGAGAGACGAAGCACGGACAGAGGCAGAAAGAGAGAGAGAGAACGAGAGTGAGAGGGTGGAGAGGCCGGACGGGGTGGCGGCGGTCCGAGGCGGTGGTTTTAGCTCCAAAAATGATTTTCCACGATCGAGCCTTGCGTTTCACGATAATGCGAGTGGAAACGATTATCCTGCAACGTATGACGGGGGCATAACCGATGCATTTTATCAGCGGCCGGTCTCGGCTGCGAAACAACCGCGGATCACCCGCGTGTCACCATAAAACTAACCGGGTGACTAACTAACCGCGCGTATAAATATGCAATTAACGACGATTGTCGGGTAATTTCGCGCGGAATTTACGATGCATAGAGAGAGAGAGAGAGAGAGAGAGGCAGCGGGTATCTCCGGACGAAATCGTCGCCGTCACCGCTAATAGACCGTGCGTGATTGGCGTAATAAATAAGTCATTATCGGTGCCCGGTTTTCGCGATGTTATTTAATCAACGGAAGAAAAGGAGCTTCCTCGAAGGACCTATCTTCCGCTCGCCAACCCTCTCCCCTTCCGCTTTGCATTTCCATATAATCGCGTCGCGAGACTCTGCCACCCCCGACGTGGCACCGTCCACGTGGTATATTAATATGCCGCAGCGCACGCGAGATGCCGAAATATTTTAATCATGGCTAATTGGCGAGTAATAATGGAGTTCCACGGCGTCCAGGGCAACCCGGCTGCCTGGAGTTCCTTCGGATTCTCACTGCAGGAGCTAAGGAGACAGCCGTAGGACGCGATCGTGTTGTCCACCGTTGCTCCCATTGAATTCGGACCATCCCGGCTCCTCAGGCGTGTCTGGACACTTGCGGTATTTCCAGTGTCGCGTAATAATTTCCAACGCTTTGATTATACGCCTCGGTTCGCGCGCCGATCCCCACGCGCAAATGTATTCCCGATTGTTTAATACCACCGGCGTCTCTACTCCTGTTTCGCTCCTTCGCTAACGATCGCGTCCACTTTTCGATCGTTAATCCTGGAAAATTTCGGGCAAGGAATTTTGGGGATGAAAGGTTCCAACTATTCCGAAATTCTTCCCATTTCTCGAACGAGCGGTATATCTATTTTCTTCATAACTTGTTTAGTAACTACTTCTAATGTAACTTTATATTTTCTGTTTCAGGTGTTTTAAAATCATGGACAAGAGGATGAACTCCAGTTTTTCTACTTTACGTATCGTTGATCAGTTGTTTTTCTCAGAATTTATTTCATGTCGTTGGTTATTCCCTAAAAGTGGATGTGAAATATTTTTCCAAATTTCTTTTTTACAGCGAAATGGACACAACTTGACTAGTTTTATTAACTAAATATTAGCTAGGGAATGTATTAATCGAACGAAGTTTACTCTTAAACTGGTCGACAATGCGTTAAATTTTTATAATCGAGTTGACATACGTCGATATACGATTAATTTCCTCGCGAGAGAAGACGATCGCGATATTCTTGTTCCAGAACCGTGGCGGAACGTGGAAGGAAGGAATTACACCTGTTCATCCCCGAAGCAAAGGCCGACCCATCGCGATGTAAGATGGCATAACGCAGCGAGGACGTGTAGGAGATATTTCATGCAAAAGTATCCCGTTACCCGGACTGAGGTCGTTTCAATCCTTGTAATGGAGGTCCAGTGGTCGAATTTAATTCGAATACGGTATAGCGGCTAGGGTGACGGTCTGGCCAGGAACAGAACCAGAAGAGGGTTGCTAAATATTCAGGCATTACGGCTCTGCATAAATTCATTTCATTATAGCGCCACCAAACATTGCTTTTGATGCTTTCCGCTCGGTTCCCCGCCGCGTCTCGTCCACCCCCGAGCCACCCCCGCGTGTTAGGCCCTCGTAGTATCGCTCGCAACCGCCCGCGGCGCTCTCCGCGCTGCATTCCGCTTTCTCACCCCTTTTCTTCTCACACCATTCTTTCCGATCGCACCCTTTCTCCCGGTAAGTACCGTCAGCTCCATTCGACGTCCGTTCCGTTCAACGATTCCGGACGAGCTGCCGCGAGAGATCGAAAATAATTTCGTCGATATCGCCTTCGTTTCATCCCCCTCTGATCTTCCACCCTTTCGCCCGGCTCTCTCTCTGCCGTCGGCGTCACTGGCTAAGGTTATCTTCGCTGGCCCGTTCCACGCGTTTCATGGGCCAGCCCGTCCGATCAGCTGGCTAATTTTTAACTTCGCTCCGTTTCATTGCCGCTTCGTTCCTCGTCGAACCAACGAGATTCAACCTCGAAAGGAAATCTGTTTTCCTAAATGGAAATTACGTCGCAGTTGAGAAACTAGGAAGTTGGATCGGTTTTTTATTTATAAAGGAGACTAGAATATTTCGTAATTTTACAGTCGAGAGATCTCGCGTGTTTAATTTTTAATCCTGGAAATTATAATTCGACGAAAGGTGACTCGGTTTTCGAGGTTTTCTGTGAAAATTGGTAGACGCGTGCCGTCGATCGGCCACGACACCGATAACACGGTTTATCGAGGTCTGCGAGGACAATTATCCTAATCCAGGAGGAAAGGACGATCGCGGGGCGAAATGGAAGATTTCCGATAAAGCTTTGGGGAAATATTTAAAAAGGGAGGAATCGCGTCGAGGGCAATATATCGGACGCGCTACGACCGCTTTGGTTATAGTGACTAAATTACGCTCCGCTCTCTCGTTCCCTCTCTCTTCGTTCGTTTTTTTTTCCCCTCCTTTTTTGCCTCTCTCTTTTTTTTTTGCACCCGACGGCGTGCAGGCGCCATTATTCTGCTCGTAGAGACGTTCGATCTGGGCTCATCGAACTCACGATACGTCAGTGGCACGCAGAGAAACGCGGGGCACCGTGGACGTGTGGTGTGCAAAGCGGCAGGCTGGCCTCCTCTCTCATGCATATGGAGCGTTTCATTATATTAAACCCTTTCAATGTATAATTTACTTTTGCGTGAGTCATTTGAGATCCGGCCTGTGCGCCGCCATAGGAGGACAGAGGGCTCTGTAACATCGTCCAGGCTGAAGATAGCGGCCGACAGAACCGATAGAGCCGCTTGGTATACATTATCCTCGCGTGCGATTTTCACGGAAGTTTTGCTTCCTTCACACCTTTATTGCGACAAGGCTTTTTTGCATACTAGTTAACGTGGCCGCGTGGAAACGCACCGCCATCCCGGGTACACCTAGCCATAGTTTCTTCCCTCCACGTGGAAAATTATTGCTCCGGCTCGCTGGACAGGCTCCATTTTAATTATTCCCCAGTCGTCGACACTCTTTACACCCAGTCTCTCCGATCAGTCAGTCGTCTTCGTGCAGAAATATCGGGATAGAGTCAATAGGGGTGTACCGAGGGTAGTTTGCGATTTTTCGATTAAGGATCTTCTTCTTGCTTTGGGTTAGATCGGAATTCAACGTCGGTTAAAATGACGTTTCGCTCGAGAAACGATACAAGGGTGAATAAACGTTGCTCGTATCTTGAAACAATGAAAGTCTAATTCGAGTTTAGCCAGGTATCTCTGGAATCGCGATAAACGAGCGTTGCATAACTGTGCTTGAAGCAGGAACATGTTCCGACGATAATTTCTTTCGATATACGGGATATAACACGCTCGGGCAGATTTCTAGGCAACGAAATCTCTTTTCGTTATTCAATGATTCCAATTAACGAAGCTTTTGCTAGCCGTTCTAATGTTCATTCTCGTAAACTCGCGTGGCGTAAAATCGCTTTGCAGTGTCGTCGCGACGGCGTAGCTGATCGAGCTGTACAGGTTATCAATTAAGTTGGCCGGTGGCAAGAAGGAACGATAACTCAGCTCGCGGTGTAGAACCCGCGGTGGTGTTTCCGCGAAAGAAGCGGAGGTATTAATATTCCCGGTTGCCTGAGCCGTTCAATCTGGCCTTTTCTCGCCGCGATTATGGGTCTAATTAACGACAGGCTTCGTTCATTATGCAAATGACGGTAAGAACGCATGAGCGACCGCGTAATTCTCAGCGCGCTGGTCCCACTTAAAACGTAATATAACAAAGTGAAGCGCAATTAGCGGGGACGCAAAGGTATTGTTAATTAGCGCGTCGACTTGTGGCTCCTTTATTATTTAACCGCGTGTATCCAGTTACCTTGCCGGCCACAAAGGAACAAATAGGCGGACTTTGTCTATTTTATCCGCGACTAACGGTCCCCGTGCAAAACACTCGCGTCCGGACACGTACGGGCTTACACGCGCGCACGCACACGCACGCGCGCACACGCCGGTGAACAGAAGAGAACGCCTCGCTCCCGAGGAACAAACAATATCTCCTATTTCTATTGTAATTACGTTTTAAAACGAAATGGAATTCCCATGGACCTCGAACGCTGGCCACGGCTATTTACGGGCACGCCAACCTCTATAGATCTCCCGTCGAATGGAAATTTCGTACGGAAGATCAAACGCCCGGGTTCCCCGATCTTCCGTAAGTTGATATCGCGTTTATCGGACGTGAAAAAACGCACGCAGGCGTCGAGCAAAACAAAGAAGGAATGCCTACCCTAGGCCGGGTTCGATAGTGCGGCGCGCAAAGGAGAACGGCGGCGGAGAAAGAGGAAGGGAACAAATCGGGGAGGAAAAATATTGAAATGGAGCCGAGATTGCACGGGAGACTCGCGAGATTCTTGGCAAGATCGAGGTGCAAGGTTACGAGCGACGATAATTCACGGTGGACGTTCGCCTGATTTTCCGCGGATACGAGCGGCCAACGTCTGCGGTATCAACAGCGGCGGACGAAATTATTGAAATACGCGTGGGACGAACGGTGAAAAGCGACGGATTATATTCGCCGGGAATTAAAATGAAATATTACGCGCAATCGTATTTCCCGGCCACGCTTTTCCTCCCCTGCATTATTCCACGCACGGCCGACCTTGTTAAAGCGGCCACCGCGCACATCAAACGCCGCCATTAAAGGAATTCAAAGGTGTATCCCTGTCGCGGAGATCATTGTCTCGAACGAGGTCGCCCGTGGATTTTTCTCTCTTTTTCCCCCTTTGGTCCCCCCGTTTGGCCAACGAATCGCGGGAAAATCTAATGAAAGTTCGCGTTCCCCATGGAAGAAAATTGTCCCGGTGTGGATAAAAAGTCGGACCCTTTCTCTTCGTTTTATCGCGCTTCCTTTCTCCTCTTTTTCGCCCTCTCCCTCCTCCTCCTCTTCCTCCCTGCCGGCATTTTGTTCCCTTTCGAGTGAAACGCGTGAAACGTTTGCCGGGCAACGAAGCCGCGGTTTGACGGATAAAAGTTACATTAATTTTCAGGATGCTTCGCGGACGTTAAAAAATATGCAAACCACCCTTTCTGCCCGTCAGAGTGTACGGGAGCAGAGAGTATTTCGGTTCCTCTCTGAGCAGCGCTGGGGTCCGCTGGGTGAATCGGACATTCACAGTAACACAATTAGACCAACAATCGATAGGAGCCGCTAGTGATGAATATGAACCTGTTCCCGCGCGGTTCCAGGAACACCGAGACCAAGAAAATGCCTCGGAAACTCTCGACACACGCGCGGTTTAAATTGAAAACCATCGCTCGATCCGCGTATTAACTAGACTGTTTCTTCATTATCGCGCAGACCGATCTTTCCTCGTTCCTGCGTCTGATAAGTAGATCGAGACAGCGGATCAGCCCCTTTTTACGCGACGCTCGGAGCAACAGGAACGAACGCTTGCGATGCAAGCGAACGCGGACGAAAGCTCCGTATCGGAGGGAAATTTTCGAAGATTTTTTTCATCCGATAGGTGGCGCAGTTTGCGCGAAGAACGGGACAAAGGAAGCGGGAACGATGTATCACTGGTGACCGGTATTTGGTGCAATAAAAGGAAACTAGCTCGCGAGCGTCGCGACCGAGCTACAAGCGCGGTCGGTTCTTTATGACGCAAAAGAATAGAAATTAATTAATGCGGCATAAGCTTAATCCGGCGGGACGGTGCTCTCTCTGTTCGAGCTCGGGAATCGTTTGAACTTTTCGCTAGGAGCCCGCCTGACCGCCTACATCGCCGCCTTCCCCTTGTCCAGTATAGGATTTCATCCCCCGTCCTTCTCCGGCCCGTGCAGTCCTCGCGCACCCTCACCTCCACGAGAACCATCCCCTATCTCATTTGGCCTCATTGTGCCTTAGCGTCCATTGTTTTTTAAATTACCAACCCCACTTCTGTCAAGCAGAACTCGATTTCATTTTTTGTCGGTACTGTCACTTGCCTGAAACGCGTCCTCGCGATCCGTCCTGCGACGTCCCCTCCTCTTCCGGGGCCCTCTTCTTCGTTTTGCTAAGTTGCCTTTGCCGGATTACCGGAGGAACGTGTGCACGGGCGAGCGATAATCGACTGGGCTCGTTGGAAACGACCGGTCGAACTATCAAGCGACGTTAATGGGTAATTTGCACGACACCGTGCCTCCGTGCAACGGCACACACGCCGTCATTGTTTGCGCAAAAACGGAATTACTCCGGTGTACCGTAGAAAGGGAAATATCGCATCGAATTCCGGCCATGGCCAACGTAAACGTTAAATCGCTGATTGCACGCTGTTTTCGCCCGGGTTCTTGATATATGATTATATTTTAAAACGCCGCGCGACTCTCCACGCACTCTCTGCCGCGGCCGGTGTCCGCGTTAATTCATCATTACAGCTTCATCGCGGTGGTTTTTCGGCCAACGTGTAAATCCGCGCTCCCGCGGCATCATCGTTTTTCTTTCGCCCCGAATTTTCCGCTCTTTTCCCTCGGATTCCCGGTTAATAATTCCGCTACGATCCCGGAACGCAGTAAGTTTTTCCACCAGGTTGTTCGGCTAATTAAACGGCGCTCGATTTACGGAATCCAGGTGTTAGCCTTTAGATTCATATCATCATCTCAGGCGCGTTCTAAACGAAACGTTTACAATCGCGGAAAATTGGTGGCCAATAAAACCGTTCGAACTTTATTTTTTTCTCGAAATTATGAATTTTCTAAACTTACTACCCGCCTGGTTCGTCATCGGTGTATTTTTCACAGAGGATTCTGAGTCTTCGGAAAATTTTCTCCTTAAGAAAATGACATTCGTTAAACCGAACCACGTCTTTTAAACGAATCTAAATCAACGTTACTGGACGTGTCAAAAAGATCTCCGAGTCTTCTTCGCGATGCATCGAAATTCCAAACAATTTCTTAAACGTCAAAGTACAAATTCGCGATTTCTTCGAAGTCAGCTCGGGGTGTCTGATTGCACGCTTAGAGCGTTTGTCCGGACAGGGTGGTAAACGTGTGAAAAATCGCGGCGTCGATCACCCTTGAGCGATTCTTGAAAAACGCGAGAGAAATCGGAAGAGCGGTAGAAACGGTGCGGCGTATCGCGGCGATAATTAGCGAAATTCACGGTCAGCGTAGGTGAAACGGGGCCGCGGAACGGGGACGCGGAATCACCGGATGATTTTCCACGCGGC
>NIJG01000273.1:5293387-5402214 GCA_002201625.1 Euglossa dilemma | reverse complement strand
TGTTTTATTCTTCCCGGCTCTTTTTTTTTGCTTCCTTTGTCGGCTTCGAACGTTCCTGTCGGCTTTTCCGGGGTCGACGGCTCGATAAATAACCATAAGAACGCAGAGACTCACTTTGTAGGCGATATGAAGCGATCATACGTACGCCTTTTCGGCCGCGGTATTCTGTTTTCTCTCTTTCTCTCCGTCCGCCTTTTTTCCCGCCCCCTCCTTCTCTTTTTTGCGGGATCCCGGATAATTAAGCGATTGCTTTCCAATCCCGGGCACGATGCTCTTTGATGGAAAGGCTTTTAAGATCGTTTTTCGAAAGCGTGTCGAGAGGCTTTGGTAGGTGGAGTTTGGCTTGCGGCTGCCGGGATTAGGGATCGAAGGTGGCAACTGTTGATACGCCCGGCCGGAACGCTGAAATGTACCAACGTTATCCTCTCGCCGAGCCTCCTCTCCTTCCCTCCTCCTCCCCGCTCTCGCGCCACCCGTTCCAATCATTGTTTTTAACATATCCGCCGCTGCATGACGCTCGTTTAAATATTTTACCGGCCCATTCATCGCGGCATATTTAACACCGCCGTGTTGATTTGTTGCGTTCCCGCTGCCCGCGAGACACCGGCTATCGTTCATTTGCGCCTCGATTATTTACGAAGAAATTATTCTCATCTGCGGTTTATTCGATCTTCATCCGCGTTTTCACGGCTTCGATGGAATATTCCGCGTTTTACAGGTTCGATCCGCCACCGATAAACCGGGATTTCGATTGATCGATTTTCAAAGTCGATGGTTAATAAATGAAATGGAGGTGGACGTAGCGATGGAAACGGAGGGTTCCACCAGTCTCATTTTTTATATTTATTTCCCACCGATCACACAGAGTCGTCTTCGATCGGTGATCCTTGAAAAGAATTCTCGGTTTTGTTTGATATCTTTGGAGTTTCATAGAAACTTCGAGTTACGAGTGATCCCGAAGCCACGGGACATGGATCTAAAGTTGTGGACTTCGAGTCTTGGATCTAGAAATCGGGTGTCTGTTGCCTAAGGTATTTAGGGCCCAATATCTCCGAGATCTGGATACTTAGAGCCCAAAATCTCCGGCATCTAGAATACACGGATGTCTTTCGGATGACTGAGAACTCTCACCGGAGTATGGAATGCGAGATATCCAGATATAGAGCTTTCCGTGAGATCTGGAGTCTCTTGGTATCGGTGTCATTCAGATTTCGGACCTTGCGAGTTCGAACTCTCCGAGTCCAAAGTCTCCAGGGTCTTCTTAGCCTGCCACCTTTGAGGCCTAAAGTCCTCGAGACCTAAGGTCTCCGGCCTGCCAAGTCTCCGCAACTCCGGAGTTCATAAGGTCTAGAGCCTAAGGCCTGGGTTAAGGAATGTCGAGATCCCGCGAAACACGATTGCGGTATATCCCACCATTCCGCTATTATACACTAGGAAGTCCTATAACGTCCAATGCACAAGATTACGTATCCTCGAGATGATCCGATACAATGTTCTCGAAGATTCTACAGATCCTCCGGTCTCTAAAAATGATCTCAAACGAATCTAATCGTACCGATCTTTACCGCATCGTTTCTCGTTCGTAATCTCGCCGAAGAGTAAGATTTTTTAGCGATCGTTCGGAGGAATTTCCATCGGTAAATCCTTCGGAAGGCGATATTCGGGGAAACAAACTACGGTGAAAGTTGGGTAGGCGAAACGCGATAACTTGTTGGGAACTAGGTGTTTGCGCGCTTTCCTCGAATCCCGCGGAAACGGAATGTAATATCGATTAAAGACGAAGCTGCGAGCTCGCCGCGGAGGATGAGGAGGTGGAAGAGGAGGAGGGGTAAACGGCCGACTCCATTGTAAGTACCAAGTGGCATTTTAACGTCGTTACACGGCGTCCTGAGGGCGCGAGAATTCCGCGGCGGCGCGGGATTAAAACTAGCTAACGAGAGAGAGAGCACGGGCCCGCGATGGTGATTGCAAATAATAAAATCTATTTTGCCGGTTTATTAAATCCGAGTGCGGAATAAAAATGTTGGCGGATTATTGAATTATTCCCGCGGCCGCGAACGCAAAGCGCGCGGCCCGGCCGACAATAGCCGCCGCGCCGGGCAGAAAGACTAACAATTTTTGCATCGACCAAGGCATCGCTTATGAGATTTCGCCGTGGTATTACGACGAATGTTAATGAAATTGCTAGGCGCAAAAACGGCGAATGATTTCGCCGCTCGGGCCATCGCACTCGCGCCGGCATTCCGCTGGAAAATTCAACGAGAACCGCGAGTCTGCGAAGGTAATCGTGTCTATGACGTGGAATTGGTTTGATCAACTTTCGCAACTTCGGCTAACGCGACGGCTGGTCCTTGTTACCGACATGCACCGCCCTCTGTTTGCCAATTTCTTTTCACGACCAACGTCCGCGGAATTTCTCGCTTTACGTTCTCGTCCTTCGCATTAGCGGTCTACTTGTCTATTCGTTTAATCAATAATAGATGATGGAGAAACTGGTCCGTGTATGAGATATTAACAATCATCTCGATTCGATTTGATAGTCTTTTAATTTCTGAGTTTGATCGATCCAAGTAAACAAAGGCGAAAGAATTGAACGAGATTTATTTCTATCAATTTTCTTTCGATAGAGACGTAAATCGTCTGAGCGATCTAAACGGAGGAACTAGAATTTTTCCAGATTGCGGTCCGCTGCGAATTATCTCCGCGTTGTAAATCACCGAATTTCATCCAGCTCCGTGGATTTTCTTCGCCCAGGCCGGCGAAAAGGAATCTGATAACAGCGACGGCTCTTGGCGACAGCGCCTCCGCGCCGCGTTTCCCGCGTCCCGTCCCTTTTAATCGTTGCCTGGCAAAATAATTACGATTGCGTTCATCCCGGGGAACAAATTCAACTTGCCCGGGCGAAAAAAAAGAAAAAAAAAAAAAGGAAACGCGCGCGCGCAGGGAAAAAGGACGGGGAAAAAGTAACAAGGATAAAGAATTAAAACGAAAACACGGAGCGAAACGCTCGTCGTCGATTCCATCTCTAAAGAACGAAAAACTATCTATATCCCCGGTATCATATCGATAACATTCGTTATTACTCTTTTTGACATTTCATTTCCATCGTGCCGGTGGCCGTGCACGTGCATGCACGCTCGACCCCTCTGGCACACGCGCGCGCACTCTCGCGTCGCCGTGCACCACGCGCTAAGCATATAACACTCTCGCGCGGCCGTGCAAAGACAGCGTTGCACGTTCGACGCGAAATCCGAATCAAAAATGCCGCGGATCGGACGCACGGCCAAGGCAAAAGTCATTTCGACGCCGCTCCCGTTTATTTATATTTCACAAATCGCTTTCAAAAAGAGCGCAATACTTTGGGATTATCGGAACAGCCCGGGCCCCGCATCGCGTCGCGTCGCGTCGCCTCGCCTCGCCTCGCGTCGCGNCCGCGCCGCGTTCCGCTAGGAGGAAAAAAATGTCACACAGGGAATCGCCTATGAGTCGCGCGCGCGGACCGAGCGGAAAAAAAATTCGGAAATATTATTAAAAGCCGCTGGACCACCCCCGACCTGCTCGCGCGCTGCACGCACACGCGCGCGTCACCTCGGGGGGTTGCGAGCACGCAGCCACCGTTCGGTTATCTTGCTCGAACAGCCCGTATACAAACACGCTTTCGGCGATCCTCACCGCACCCCCGATCACCCCCGGCCACCCCTGCTCCTTGCCAAAGTACCGCGTATTAGACGGCGGACAACAGCGGAGAAGAATCGCGACCACCCGTTGGAAACTGGGTCTTCGTCTCTATCGGCTATCGAGAATTTTTTTCGATCACGTTTGCCCGATTGCAATCGGCCAAGCTCGTCGATATCGCGAGGAGAAGTTATGTCGCTGACCGTGTCGAATTAACGACCTTCTACCCGAGCATTGTTACCGCTGCGAGCGGCAGGATTTACCGTGACGAGCTTTCCTCCGGCTGGCTCCTTATCGCGAGATTTCCCGCAAATTATTCGTACCAAACCGTGGTCCTATCGGGACGCGAAAATTTTCGGTAATTCGTTTCTTCTTCGCTGAGAAACCAAAAGTATTGCCAAAGTTATAAATCGTTCGTTTCCTCTTCGCTGATATTATCACGGAGGATCGTTTCTACGGGAATTTTTACTCGATCCGAGGTAATCTCGATGGACAAGAGGAGGCTAGTGTTCGGTTAATTATTTGGGTTAGCGCGAGATCCGTGGAAATAAAGCACGAGGAGGAAAGAACGTGTCGATGGGCGCAAGAAACGTGGAACGACAAGTAATAAAGAAAAGGGAAGAGGAACCGGTGTTACACCATGGGAGGGCCGGAGTGTATAAACGTCATAAGAGATTGTTAATCGAAGTTGGACGCATTTAGGGACACCGGTGGAAAGGAACATCGGTGCAGGGAGCGAGTTTTTGCCGGGGCCCTCGAGTCGGCCGAGGGAGCAATCTACATTCATATAAAATATTCGCTGGCAGAAGAAACGGACGATAATAGTATTCATTATGAGGCTAAACTGCAGGTAAACGATCGCGTCAGTATCGTAACCGGCCACGTCGTTACGTGCGAAAGTGTTGCAAACCGAAAGGAGAGATACAGAACTGGTTCTGACGTCTTCAGCGGTTCATTACAGACCGCGCCGCGGACAAAAAGCGGTCCGGGGCCGCGCGCACCGCGGCCCAGCCGCATTATTATCATTAATTATATGCGCATTACGGACACGACTGTCCGTAACAGTGTTGCGGCTATTAGTCCGTCGTGTAAACTCTCGTCGGCGATCAGCCGGCCTGCCTAACTACACCTTTTCGATAGCTTTTCGATCGAACCAATCGACTAATACCGCGTATCCCTGCTCGAAATACTCGGAAGATCGATCTCGCAGCACGCGAAACAGTCCGAGCCTCTCACTTTCAAACACTCTGATGATTCATTTTGCATCTCGGAGTTGAAATTACCTGTTTCGTGATAACGTCGAGTTTATGGTCCACCGTGATGGAAATATCTGCAAGATCGATCCCGCATCTCCAAGACCATGGAAAAACATGCATCGCGTATTTTGAGTTGAAATTCCTCGACAAATTTGTCTTATATCTCTGAGCGAACATTTTGCAAACAGCTAAATCCGCATGACCGCGAGGAACTTGAAATGTGTATCGAAACAAATCTTTGATCTCGATAAAACACAAATTATCTCGCGATTGAGATCCGAAGATTCGGAAGATCTACTTCGAAACCGAAATAAAGGCCCGTGGATCACACTCGAAATATTCAAAGGATCGATCTCGTATCTGACCGAAGTTGAAGTCGATGGAATATTCTTGCGTAGAATTTAAGTTAGCTCGGTGCAACGATAAGAGGAAGGATGAAGCGTAGAATTACGAATCAGAGGTAATCTTAGCGAACCATCGGGAGACACGAGTTGGTCTCGGTGTAAAAAGCTCGGATGGTTGGTTGATTGAGATATTCGGAAGATCGATCTCGGACGTCGGGCGTCGTAGACGGGGCAGAGAGAGGCCGATGGAAAAGTATGGATCGCGAAGATCGAATAGAGCAGAGGCATCATCCCTTCCAGCGCGAGTTTTTTCGAAGGTCGGTCGAACCGGGGAGCCGAGTCGAGGCCGGGTTTAATGTAATGCTATAAAACCGGCATAATTTAGTAATGAACGGCCACTTTGCACAAATGGCTTCGTGCATCACGGGCAAACCAAAGAAGTCCCTTTGGCCGAGCGAGCGCGTGATAGGATAATAGTAATGTGCTTAATGGTAAATGGAGGCATTCAAGAGGCCGAGATTCAGATGGCACTCATAATGGCCGCCTGAACCGGCGTATCACCCCTAATAAGTACAAGTGGCACAAAATAGCTGTAATCACTTGACATCGTGGATCGTAAGATTATCCTTCTCCCCACCCTCCTAAGACGTCGTTCTGCTGCTCGATGATGCGTTTGTCACATAAGCTATCTCATTCTCTTTCTGTCTTTCGGGGCTCGCGCATGATTTTACCGTAGGTGCTCCATTAGAGTCAAGGTGAGAATCCGCGAGCTCGATCGCTGTCGAGGCTGGAAATCCTACTCTTCGCCTCTAATCTTCGGTTATTCCTTTTATTTCGCTCGAGAACACGTCGTTCCCGGTCATAATCCAAATCGATTCCTTCGTTCTTTGTCAAAATTAGTTGTACGGCACATATTCTTCTATGTTTGATCGTTAAAATCCTCAATAGCAACTACTCATAACGCGAAGCTGACAGAGGACTCACCACAACAGATAAATTCTAACCGTTGAAACAAGATTTAAAATAATTAGACACCTCGGAATTCACCGAATCCTCGTACATTAAAATAGTCTCGGCAGGGAGTATATTTTCCGATTCAAGGGTGGAACAATCGGTGAATCGTCCTGTAATATAAAATCCTAGTCTATTTATCAATTTAACCGGAAATAATCTTGGTGACCGAGGTTGCCGAGCGAGGACCCGTTATAATTGCCGGTTCCTGGGGCGGAAAATATGGCGGAGGGGAACCGGGAGGAATCGAAGCAGGCGAAAGGTCGAACTGGTTTGGCCAAGTGTGGGAAAATGAAGTGGCCTGGGCCACGGGACGGGTGGAAAAAGTCCTTGAAACGAGGAGCGCGCGGTTCGGGAAGGGAAATTCCACGGGGTGCGAGTTTGCGGGCAAAGGCAGAGAGGAGGCAGGTGGTTGGTTATTTTCCTTCGCTTTCGCGGCGGGGTTATCGCGGAAAGGATCGAACGGGGAGGGTGCAAGGTCACGGTAATGGACCGTACGGGAATCACGGACTAATAATAATCCAGGTCGCGTCGCACTATCGGCGGTAATTCAAAGCAAATTTAACGCGCGGCGTATCGCAATTGCGGACAAACCGTATATAGAGCGGGAAGCATAACTCACCGTGGGTTTGTTTGCATTATCTGCCGCGCTCAAATACCCATATTTATCTCATCTCTCGTGACACCCTGATGGGAGATCGTTATTTTATTGACACCTCGCGTTACGCGAATATTAAATAACCAACGATAACGTCCCGCCGAACCGCATCGCGTCACGCGTCCGCGCTGAAATCTGCACGACTCCTTACGATACTTTTCGCGAAAATCCAGCGAACGCGATTCGTCGAGCTGCGCTTCTCCATTTCAGGATAACCACGACGGACAAAACTTTCTAGGCCAGGCCGGTCTTGCGATTTTTCTCATCCGCGTTGTATCAACGCGGCCGATGAATTATCGGTAAAACAGCCGGCATAATATCGGCGGCATTAATCCCGGTAATGGCGACGCGGGGTAATTATTAATTTATACGACGCCTAGGAAAACGATTCGTGACGGCAGGGCATTTGTCACGAGCTTAAACCTCACACCGCCCCCGTTCCCTCCCATCCGCGAACTTTGATCCCTCTTCGTTTCGCCCAGCCGGGCTCACCCAGTTACAAAACCCGCCACCCACCCCCATCCGCGACCCCCTCCAACGCGACTCATACTACCCTTTAAGGGACCGGTCCGAAGCGGCCCGTGATCGATGGAACGATTTCAATTAACAAAATGCGCCGCGCCGATGCGCCCGACGCGCGCGGATGTCTCTCATTTCGGGCCGCGTTTCCCGAATTCCGCGAAAAATATGCTCGCACTCAAGGTTAATGGGCCGATCGAACGAGGCTATTTCGACGGACCGGAAATCGCGGCCAGAGATACTGCAGTGCCGCGGTGTCGCATTATTTCGTTGCAGCTCGGCCGGGAGGGGGCAGAAGGGGGCTGGGGTCTGGTTTATTTCGAGGTAAGGGGTTCGATCCTTGGAACAGCGGCCGCTTCCGATGGATCTCGAATTTCAAGTGGGGTATATAACGCGCGTACATAGGCGGATCGGGTATATAAAGTCTCGTTGATTAGACGCTCGTACTCCGAATGAAAAGTACAATTATGGATTGCTTTGCTTAAGCGTAGATTAAATTTAGAGAGAGACAGAGAGAGAACTGTTCGTTAAACAACGAAGCTTCCGGCTCGCAATTTGTTCCAATTACATATCCTCGTGTTTGCTTTCCCGCGACCAAGTATCGTATTTACCAATATTTTCTTCCCGATCTTCGACCCTGTTCCCCAGCCGTCGCCGCAGAGGAGCGGGTCGGAAATTCTGCAACGTTTGCGAAACAATTTTTCGGGATCCTCTAGTCTGTGTGTCTTGTCGTTGTGTCGCGTCGATCCACGAACTCCCGAGAGGCTAATTTTCACGTTTGTGTAAGTATTAGAAATGTGATTGGCAAAAATTTCGACTGGAATTCTTACCGTCGCGAGGCGACAGATTTTTGCCTAATCGTCTGTTATTTTCCGACCGCGTTG
Organism: Euglossa dilemma; assembly: GCA_002201625.1. NCBI lineage: Eukaryota > Metazoa > Arthropoda > Insecta > Hymenoptera > Apidae > Euglossa > Euglossa dilemma. The sequence continues at coordinate 5,393,867 of NIJG01000273.1, read as the reverse complement.
TACCGATTCAGGGACGTATTCCTGCTCTCGTATTCTCCGTGAGATCGTGCCGAGGATATGCTAACGACAATACCGATTCGCGGAAGAGTTGGTTACTTGGCGTTACGTGAAAACTCGCGGAACGCCGGCGCGGCGGCATTCAGGCAACGGAATTAACCGTGAAAATTAATTAACACACTCGACGTGGAACGTGATATCGATACTCGAACGGGAAGGAAACAATCGGGCAGAAATCAGATTCGCCTAGAACGCGCGTAGTATCGTGCGTTTCTCACTTGAGCGTCGTCTGTAACGTCGGTAGCTGCGATAATTAAGCGACTGCTCTAATGAATCCCCTATTCGCATGACTAATTTGCGCGATAAACTGACTAAATAATAATCCGCGATATTTCTCCCCTGGGAAAAGCGCGGTCGATCGGATGCATACGCGCCTGGATACGTATACACGTCGCAGGGACATATTGTCGAAGGGCTTCTACACGGACGAATGTAATTTGACAGGTCAACGTAGCCGATAATGCGTTCCGAATTAATTCCTTTTTAATCCTTCGGGTCCGCGACAAACCACCGTTAACCTACCCTCGTCGCGCGTGCATCATCCTGTGGATAAAAAAATTATTTCCGCTTCCTAAACGAGGGTCTCTCTCTTTTGTTTTCCCTTCTTCCTTTCTTTTCTTTCTTTTCTCTTTTCTTTCCTTTCCTTTCTTTTTCTTTCTTTTTTTTTTTTTTTTGACAGGGAGCAACGAGAGACAAATATTTTCTGGCGAGAAGAATTTTCAAAAGGAATTTACAAGTTGCCTGAAAAATAGTTTTCCAACGGGCACGACTTTCCTTCGCAGAGGTACCAGGCAAATATTTACACGGACTCTTTGCAAGTCTGTTTGTAAATTACACATTCGAATTGGTCCCGATTGATTTTGCTTTCATCGTAAATATCGCGTATCATAAATGCGTATTATACGACGATACAGCCGGGGAACAAATATTCAATTACAATCGTTTACGGTGTAGCCACCGGTGCGCTAAATTTCAGTTCACATGTTAATTCGTCGTTGATTGAACTCGGAGGCAAATCAAAAAGGAAAGAAGAATCGGTGGGAACACAGGATCTTATAGATACGCGAATCCTCTGTTCACTTTGCGAAATAGATTCTTCCGAAAATAATTAAGTATCTCTGATCGTTAAAAATTCCCACTTTCTTTTCGAATTCTTTTTATTTAAACTATAGACTGTTGCAAATATATTTGGAAATGCATCGAGAGTACAGAGAAGTTTTTCATACAAAAATCATTTTTATAGATTTTCAGCCAGAATAATGTTAGTAGCTTCATGGCACGCTCGATTCCAGTCGTTTTAATTAGCATAGATACAATTACATCCTGATCTACGATGAATTCAAAATATCGCAAATCAGAAACGTAACAGCTCTTTAAACTCTTTTCATACGTTTGGCATATAGAAAGAGATAGTAAACGTGTACATTTTTTAAAGATCATAGTTCATGCGATAGCTACGAGTCTTTCGAAGATTTCCACCAAGTTCAAAGTCAATTATGCAACTAGATTTCGAGCGATAGAAAGAACAAGATACCAAGGAAACCGCGAATGGTACTCCGTAAAAATCTCTGTTCCCCGTGATCCCTAATTACGTTAAACAGCGAGATGTCGTTGCAGAAAAAGACGCAGCTCGAAGATCATCGATCCTCGCGACCGTGGCAGGGTCCTCTGCGACGCGGAACGGCCGACCTAATTAATTTCCACGGTTAATCCCCGAAAATTAGACGGGTCCTCGGCGGCGCTGATTCGCTAATGATTCAAGGCGACTCCGCCGTCGAGATCCCGGGAAAAAGTTCCTTTTTCCTTCCTCTTCCATTTTTTTTTTTCCTTCCCCCGGTTGGTTTTTTATCTTCGTCGGTGCCCGGCCGGATCCGCGCGGGTTCCGCATTAGCCCGGGATCGAGATAGTTTCGCGGCGCGAGATGGCGCGATCTCATTTGCATGAAAAAGGCGAATGGAAACTTTTTTCCCGCGGACTTCAACTTTAATTCTTAATGAAAATGAGACCCTCGTGAAGTCACTAGGCTGGCAGAAGATGAGATGGGAGCGAGAGGCACGGCTGGTTGGCGAGAGGGATCCGCGCCGCTCTGGGGTGGTCGACAACCGAGCCAAGGGGTAGGAGGACGCTGACTATGAACAATGAACACGAGAGGGCCGTTCCAGCGCCTTTGGCCACGCGGCCCACGGCCATCCACTTAACGTCGTAGCTCTGGAATTGTCGCTGTCTCCATGACGTGTCTTCCACCCTGCGCCCTTCGCTGCGAAAAACGATACGCGCCTCTCTCTCTCGCCACGGTTCTACCGAATCATCCGCTTCTCGCCGATCCTGTCGATTAACTATCGATTAACATCGTCTTAATCTTAAATCGCGAAATGCGTGTGTCAGTTTTCGAAATTTACGCCAGCAAATCGTGGTCTCGTTATAGTTGTCACGTTCCGTTTAAATCACCTAGAAGAACAAAGCTGTGTATTCTATTATTTATTTCGACACTGTTCCTTCTTTCTTCTTCAAACCCGATGGAAGGTATTTTGCATTCGCAATTTCGAACACGAATTATCGCGCGCTTCCGACTGTTAACGATATCGACCGGAATATTTAAAGTGCCGGGGATACGCGTTGTTTTAATGTCAATCTTGGCTGAGTTATTTGAACAATACGCGAATAATGCCGGGTGTTTGAAAAGTTTCGCGATTACAGCGTCGATGAATTTTTGATCGGAAGATACGAGGAGGATAGCGTGGTAAATCAATTAGCGGAATAACGAGGCGAATATTCGGCCGGGAAGACGGGCGAGACTCTCGGGCAATTAATAAAATGCGATATATAAAATCGGTGAGCTAGCGAGAGGATGGATCTCGCAGACGGACGCCGGCGTCGGATCGCTGGCAATCTTATTAGTCGACGGACAAAATTTCACCGGCTGGATGCAGAAGAATCTGGACGAGTATATGTACTCAGTAAGTATATGCAAGCCTTTATCTTGCGGAAGAGCCCTCAAAACCTTACCGCGGGCGTTACACTTGGCGAGTGTACGCTCTCTTTCGAATGCAATATTGCTTTACCCGGTAGGCAGTCGAGACGCTCGACTGCCAGGCCCGAAACAATAGTAATCGCACTCGACTTCATACTTAACCGAACACGGTTGTGGCACTGCCAGCAGGTATGTCTCAAAATCAGGAATATTATCGTTACCCGTGATACGCGTGCAGCTAAACGAGCTCGCCTTTCCTCCGCATTACAATTCTTTCCCCCCCGATTCGTTATATTTAACGAGAATTTCATTTCCGCGCAGTTGAAACGCAGAAACGTCCAGATTCGTTGCTTCTGGATCGCAGCCAGTAATTAGGAGTCGTTTGTTAAATAATATACCTTAATTAAATTACGTTTCTTCGAGGCTTAAATATCGCGTTAATACGCGGCCCGACTTTCCGCGGCGTTTCTCGCCTCTCCTTTTTCTTCAACGTTCTTCACGAACATCGGGATAACGTTAACGATCAGAACATCGAGGTTAACTCGAATTGCTCCTGATTCGAAAACGAAAGAATATATCAATCGCACGGTGGATCCTCCTTGCAACTCGCGCAGATATTAATAAACATGGTGGCGGTACGATAAAAATTCAAATCTCTCGGTTTACAAAGCTACATCCCCTAAAAACGATTACTCTCCTCTGCGGGAAGGAACGAAAAAAAAAGGAAAACAGAGTAAAAAAGGAGACCAAAGAGCATCTGACGATATTACACAGTGTCGCGAGGGTATGAAACCAGGTTCGTCGGTAGGGATCGATGGACGTGGGCTGAAAAATCGAACGGTCGGTTTCATGGTCGAGGTAAGCACTGTTAAAAAATCTTGGCCGAGAAAATCCCTTCTGTTACCCTCTCCATCGGACCGGCTCACCCCCGTCCGGCTCCTTTCGCAGCGCCCCCGCCCCCGCCACCCCCGGCAGGCTGCTCCTCCTGAGTTAACAATGGGGCGAGGCTCACGTGCGCGAGGAATCAAGTGTTCTCACACACTGGCGCAGTCCACTAGACCGAGGGCGCATGCATAATACAATGACCCTGCTAAGTACTATTTTAAAACAATGCTGAAATTGCTTTAGGGGATAAAAATGAACGAGGTAGCTAGGTGTATTTTTCTCCCCCACTTCTTTGACGAGGGTGCACGTACACGCCGGCCCATACACGGGGTAGTTACCGTCGCCCCTTTTGCGCCCCCTTCTTCCTGCTGTGCCTGCACATAGGCATTGCTACGTACAAAGCTCTAAGCCTTTGAGTCGCAGTCTCACCGGCGCACAATAAGGCGTCCCACTTTTTTGTTTTTACATTCACTTGGACGGAATGGGCGAGACCGAGAGGAGAAGACGGCGCGGCCCGCAGACGGAGAGAGAGGGCGAGACACCGCTGGCTAACCAGAGGGGGTGAGACTGACTAAGGCAGGGAAAGAGAGAGCCGGAGATGTAAAGTATGTATGTCTACCGGACTGAGGAAACTACGCTTTTTTCCTACTTTTCCCTTTTCTCGTCCTTCTCTTTTCCTTCCGCTGTTCAACGCGCGCCGATCTGTCCTCGCGCGTATCTTCGAACGGGGATCGAAAGGGTTGCGAGAGCTTGTGGTTGGTTGATGCCTTGTCTGCTTGTTCGTGAAATATTTTCGTCCTCTATGGAACAGATCTTTCTCTCTTTCCGATTCGATTATTCGGTGTTATCCTTCTATTGGATCTAGCTTGAATCCGAAGTTTTATGGAAACAATTATTCTTGATCACCGAATTTTCTTTCGTAGAGTTCATCTGCGTGTTCGTCAAAGAATTCTATTTGTCGTAGCTCGTGTCGTCGGAGTGGCAGTAGAACGACGAAAATTTCGTGGAAACGTTCTCGGTTTCTCGGAAAATTTAATTAAACTTCGATATTCTTCCGAAGCATCTCCGCGATATCCTAAACGCAGGAGTTTCCTCGAAACTGTCGCGAAAAAGCGACGACTTGCACGAGGAAAAAAATGTCGCGCCAAGTTCTCGGAATTCCCGCCTCTTCGCGGTGCTGCGAATTAAGCCTCCGTCGACGACGATTAAAACTATGTACACGAAATTACACGTTTTAGCCGTCCGAAATCCAGCGATAGTCTTCGGAAAGAATGGAAAGAACCGGTGGTAGACGTATGAAAAAAAGTGGACTGTAGGATTTACGCTCGCGAGACGTCTTTTTCTTCGGTCAGCGATCGAGGTTGCAATTAGCCCGGTCGGAAGTTAGGTTTGGCCCCCCCGTGGGGAATTTCTGATCGCCGCGACGTGGGAACTTGACCGTCGCGTAGCCGGGTATCGATCTTTGAAATCGTCGTTTCGTCTACGAGCCGGCTATAGGCCGTATCGCGGGTAGGGTGGGCCAAATGGCCACTCGAGGCCGCGTCGACGCCGGGGGTTCTTAGACCTCCGTTACTTTGACATTTTTAATTACCGGCCCCCTTGTTTCCGGCAAGCTCGCTTGTCTCTGCTTTGTGACCCGTCGACTCCTGCCGGCTTGACCGGCATTAAAAAGCGGCTCCACGCTGCAAGAAGTCGAGTGCCGCGGGTTAACCTTAAATTAGCGATCATCTCGGGTTATCCCGGCTGCACCCCTTGCTATTCCTTCACCCCCGTAGCAACCCTCTCGCGGCCAGAGTCACTTGTACACTCGTGGAAACCTGTCGCGATATCTTGCTGTAATTATCTCGGCTGGATCGTCGATCATTTTTATCTAGAACTCTATCTACGTTTGGATTAAATCGAGTTGCATTTTTGGTAACGATCTCTGTCATTTTCGTGTCTTTTCATTTCTTTTCGATGCTTTCCGATGATGTTTTTTTATCTTGTATACTATAGGGAGTGATGTTTGATAAGATCAGTTTGTTATTCGGAATTTGACGGATATGGAAATATCGGAATCTTATTCCCAAGGTATCGCGTTGCTTATGTTCGATTACAGCGAAATGTTTTCCGGGAATTTCCGGTAATTATGCACTCCGCGGAGCTGATTGCGCGGTACCGAGTTTCGGTTGAAATCGAATCAGTGATTCTTGATTTATACGATTTCGCCGGCACGCGTTTTAAGCGAATCACGAAAATAGAAGGCCGAGAGTTTACAGAGAGGGGAAGGGACGTTTGTGTATTACGGCGGAGGGTGAAAAAATGAATCGGACAGACGCTGTTCGTTCTGTCTGTGCCTTGCTCTTTTGTTAATGCGATTCGGCCGGTGCAATTTGATTAGGCGATATTAAATCTCGCCGGGTTTCAGATTCGTTTATGACCGCCACATCGATAATGATGTTATTTTTATTGTAAATGAAACGAAAAGCAGGGTGTAGCAGCGGTGAACGACCGGTGTCCTGCGCTCCCTTTCATCGTCTCTAACGCAATTTTTCAATGTCGTTACCGGCTACGTTTGAGGGAAAGTGGAGGCTTTTAAGGTAAACTAATGTTTCGGTGTTTTCCACGGATGACACTCGATGGGATCATAATTATCGACATTAAAATAAATTGCTCTGTTGTCTCGCATTTTTCCATATTACGTGAATTTCGATCGCTTTGTCCGAGCATTTTTAAGAACCGAACATGTAACCCTATCACAGCTCTCCGGTACTTTCCACCCTGAACCGTGCTTCTCTTTCGCCGAACAAAATTATCGTCGACTTTCCGTTCCTCTCCTTCCATTTTCGTTCGCTTTTGCGGGCAAAGTTTCGCGTTTCGCGAAAGGAGGAAAAAATTCGAAATTATCGAGAAATACCGCTTCGGTAAAGCATTTAACCCTATCACTGCTCTCCGATACTTTCCACCCCAAAAACACTGGTTCTCCTTTGTGAAGAAAAATTACCGATTTTACATTCCATTCCTTCCATTTCCGTTCGATTTCGCGATGAAAGTTTCGCGTTTCGCGATAGGAAGAAAAAATTCGAAATTATCGCGAACGATCGCTCCGGCCAAGTATTTTTAAGAATCGAACATTTATCCCTAACACTTCTCTCCGATACTTTCCACCCTTGAAACCCTGCTTCACTTTCGTCGAGGAGAATTACCGACTTTACATTCCTCTCCTTCCATTTCCGTTCGATTTCGCGGGAAAAAATTCGAAATTATCTCGGGGTCGGCAATCCCACCTGGTTATCGCGCCTAGGCAACCCAACTGGCGGTATTTAATGATATCGAAGCATTTTACTTGGTTAACGATGAATAATAATAAAAGGCAGGAGCGCGGTATCGATACCGCGAGTATCGAATGGAGGTTTTAGTGTGCCATAAATAATCGCGGACATCGATCGACAGAATCGATCGTTTCGTTGGCCGCTTATCACGCCGGGCTGCGGAACGGGGGCTATTTATAAACGGTGTCTCGAATCCAGCGATTAGAAACATACGCATTTCCAAAATTAGCGTCACCCTGTAGGCATAATGTAGATAGCCGTCCTCGCGTGAAACCAATAATCGCGTGGCACGGGGTTGGATATAGATTAGAAGGGTGAGTCGGCATAGCTAATACACGCGTTAATAAGAGCCCCGTGTTCCACGCTCGGCGCTCTGTATATAAGCGGCAGGCATGTAATTTCTAACCACATTTCCCTGTATTCGCTTCAAACCTACGTACACGTACGAACGAAGGTGGCTGGAAGTTACGAGCGAGTATACCGTGTGTCTCGGCGCAGAAAAGGGCCGAGTGAAACGCTCTCCTTCCTTTCTCCGTTTCTACCGCTGTCTCGCGATAAATAGTCCCTATCGCTCGCGCATCGATTTCTCGTCTCATTAATAATCCACGCATCTCCGGCTCTGACGCAGGCAAGCGAAAAAATAGGGGAAGAACATTCGTACACGTAGCCGCGTACGTGGTGCACGCGCTTCATTACCGATGACGTTGGTCAACGGACTTTGGATGATCGATTGTGCGTATAGTTCCGTTATTACTCTGTTTACTAATTTAATCCTTCGTACGCGTTCCTCCAATCGGTCTCGAGTCTCTCGTTCTTTAGCGGAGTAACTTAGGAAGACAAAGGAACGCGATTTTCCATTCGCGACTTGGAATCGAGAGTCTCCGAGAGAGGATTGGAAGATCGTGGCACGTGTTTAAATTTCGCGGCGATAATATAATGGGATTAAAATGGAACACCTTGGGAAGGATGGTAACGGAAAATCGGATGACCTAGAATTTGTAATCCGGCGTCGATATAAAATGGTGGCCGAGAGTGGAAAGAGAAACTGCGAAGGATGCAGTGTCCATCGTGGCGGCGCGGGATCCCCGTCGATCCTGCTCGATTCTCGTCGATCCCCGGGAAGAGTTTACGAGACGGGAGTTTCCGGCCGCGTTCCGCGAAACGTTCCGGTGTTTAAGCAACGCTGCCGGGGCAGCGTATCACCCGTTACAATTCGACTAGACGAGTACTTATACGCCCACAGAGCAGGCACACCGGTAGCCATGCACACTCGCAGGAGGCAGAGAGGGTGGTGGCTGTCCGTAGCCCGCAGCCTGTAGTCACGTAATTAGGTGATTAAAATTAGATCTCGCATCAGCCAGAAACTCAATTAGCAATTAAACGTGGCATTTTCTCTAATTACGATACGTTCTCACTAATTACAGCAGCTAACCTTCCTCCCTTTCGCCTCCTCGTCTCTCGCCAACGCTTCTCTCTTTCTCCTCCCTCCCCCTAATTCTCTCGCCCCTCTCTAACCCCACCAATCTCTCTCTCTCTTTCGTTCCGTGCACGCAAACCCGTGTCCTACTCTCTCTCTCTCTGTCTCTAGCTCTCGCTCTCCAACGGCCCAGCCGACTCTCTTTCCCTCTTCCGCTCTTACGTGTCCTCCGTCGAAGCGTGTAGCATCGTAGAGCACTCGGGGAAACGAACCGGATCTGACTCGATGCACGCGTCGACCTATCGAAAGTATCGATGCCAATTGCACGCCGTTGCAAGCCTCGCGCTGTCTCCGGGCCCCGACGACCCTCCCATCGACGACGTCGACGACCACGACGACGACGACGACGACGATGATCGAGGACCGACGACCATCGACGCACTCGTTTATCGAATTACGCGACAGGAGAAACGCGCGTTTCCTCCGACTCTTTGCCGAGGCCACCGATCCACCCCTCGCGTCCCGACGATACAGTTACTTTCCACTTAGTCGCTGGCGAGGGCTGATCATGCTCGATCGACGAGATCGCGAACGACTACCGACGACGACTTTGGGGGGCTGGAGTTTCGTTCCAGGGGATGGTTAAAGGTTGTTGTCTCCATCGTGCGTGCTGCCTTTTATTTTCCATCGCGTTCGACGAGAATTTGAAGGGTTGCGCGGTGTAGCTTGGTAAAGGGAACAAGGAAATTTGGGTAATTGGATTATCGTTCGTTAATGGTTCTTTCGTTCATTTTTATCTCTCTTTCCTTTTTCTCGATCTTTCTTTTCTTTTTTTTTTTCTTTCTTTTACATTTTCATTCGGGGTTCGTTTTCGAGCACGAGGGTGCGTACGGGGTTTCTTTTGAGATTGTCACGTTAACGATCGAGCGGACGCACGAGGCGCAATAACGAACGCGTCGTTGGTTTCCGAGATCGCTTCCCACGCAACCGTCCATGGCGTCGTGAAATTTTGCCACGAAAATTGCCGAGATCGTTCCGATCCGACGATAAACTCGGCCGGATGGATTCAGCCATTAGCATAATGCGGCGAATGTCTGTATTACAGTTTTCGGCCCGGCTAACCGTTGCCCCGTGATTAAACCGGGCAACAGTCGTTACTTCTGCAAACGCCATTAGGAAATGCTCTTTCGCGGATGTAGAAGATCCCAACGGTTTACCGTCCCGTTCTTCCTCCTTCTCGGTCGAACTCGGATAAAAAGTTCCAACTTTCTTTTCCACGCTGTTCCGGTAACTTCTCATGCTCTATATAGTCCGGCGAAATTACCAAATTTATCAAATAAATCAGAGGTATAAAGGCTCGAAATACCACTCGTTTGTTCTCCCATTTTCTTCCGGAATATTTCATAAATAATTCCCAATTTTAATTAGACTAAAAGATATAAAATTCAGATCAACCTAGATCTTCTCTCCTTCTCTCCTTACAAATATTTCTCTCTTATCTACCGACAACTGATCGCATTAACCGCGTAATTAAGAATTTTAATATCTCCTTTAAGCGTTACCTTTTATAGCGCTTGGATTTATATACTAGAAAGTTATCTCGTTTATTCGTTTCATCGCATAAATTTCTCATTTCCACCGCAACGGTGTAAATAATTTAAAAATTAAGCAAGCGTCTTCGACACGAAAAAGATTTCTCGACGCAAAAAAATCCTCGTCGTTTCTCATTATCCCGATCTGTGTTACCACCTAATGATTTACCGAAACATCGTGTCCACGAGTTCCCGGTATCCACTCATCGTGTATCGCGGACGAAAAATTGTTTCGGGCCCGGAATATCTGGAAAGGCGATTTAATTAGATAAGCTCTCCCACGAAATATCCGGCGGATCGAGGGATCGCGAGCGGCCGATTAAAACGGTAAGCAAATTCCCTCTCTTAGACGCGTGAGAAAGTGGAAACGAGCTGGGAGAGCACGTGGAGCCGCTTCGAAAATCGGGAATCGAAGGAGGAAGACGAGGCGGATGGTCACTTAGCGAAAAGCATCGGCTACGAGGGACAGGTTTTGCACGAAATCGGGGCTGATTCGCGCGGACGGATGAAAGCGTTTATTATCAGGCGGCTAACAGAAATGCGATGCTGCTGCACGGTCACGGGTGCCGATTATTTTAATCACCGCGGAATTACCGTCGCATTCACCTGTCCCAATGAATAATCATATCGAATTACACACGAACGGCTCTCAATCGTAGATACGATTATACAGCGTAGGTACGTTACGTAACACCAGCCGACTTAATTATTGAACGGGAGTCAGGCGCGACTATTGGGTTTGGTAATTTGCCACTTACACGGATTGTCGTATATGCGCTCGGGAGACAGGGCCGTGTATGTACGTGCCCGAGATTGTTATTTCGGATATCTGATGATGAACGCGAATCTGATTCTCGTAAGCACGTGTTGTCGGCAGTGGCTTGAATTATTGGTATTGTCGATTAAATAGCTGACGTTAATTCGTCGACGCCACTTGCCTTCTATTCCCCGTGGCTTTTCTTCTCNCATTGTGGATGCCGGCTATAGCCGGCGTTAGGAGCGAAAGGGTTAAGGATAAATGTTCAATAAAATCTATATTTATCTAAACACGATTTTCTTTTTTTTTTTCTTAGTTCGTTTTCTTCTCTTTCAACCGTGAAATCATAGGACAGCAGTATCGTCGATTATACGAGGTTAATAACGTTTTTACGAGTATTAATTCCTTTTTAATATGACATTTTTGGCTCTTTCGTTTGATATTAATTCGCGATGATGACTGTCCGTCATTCCGATTGATTTTGTTCCCTGCTACATGGCCCGAATGAAGTATCCGTGATTCGTTTTACGATTCGCGTTTTTTCCCCGTTCCCCTGCGCGGCCGGGAAAAAATGTAAAGATAACTCTTCGAATTTATTTTAATTCTCTTTAAATACGAGATTTTTTTGCTCCAGTCTAGTTATCGTCGATTGAACGTTTGATATTAATTTGTGACGATGAATGTCTGTTATTTCGCTCGATTTTCTTTCCTCCTACACACAGCCCGAATGAAGTATCCGTGATTTATTTTCACTGCAGGCGGACTTGTAATATTGTCGAATTAAATAATTAATTCTATCGATTCGGCGATTTTGGTTGAAAAAACACAGGCTCGCAATTTGTTTCAACCCTTAATATCTGCATTCCTATCTTGATCCAAACGTATCGTTATTAAATATTTAAAATATTTAGAAGCAATTTTTATCTGTTTATTTGAAAAGGATAAGCGTTAAGCACATTAGTTGCGGAAATCGTGAACGAGACGGGTCAGACTCGTGGTTAATCTCCTCAGATAATATATTATATATTTCCTGCCTTAGTCGAATGTTATTGTTCGTCGCGTTTGGTTGAAATTCCACGCGTGACCGTCAATCGTCTTCCAGTGTTTTTCGGTCGACACAAAGTCGAGACTCGTCAGTTCCGTGTTATTCCTCGCGGCGACCGGACGATACGGCTCTACCCGCGACTCCTGTGACTTTGCTGCTCGATCATGGCGTCGGAGTTTAAGCCGTAACGTAAGAGATTAAGATACGTACGCTGTGAAACAAGGTTCGCACGCTAGAGTATCGGAGGTTGGCTTCGCTGGCCGGATTCGCGGAGAACTTTGTCAGCGATCAAGGTTCCGGTAGCTCGAAAATTGATCCCTTTCTGCTTCTCCTCTTTTATATAACTCCGACCTCCGTTAATACGTTTATTAATCCCTTCCGCCCGATGGAGTTCATTAATTTAAATCCATACCGCTTTAAACGCTCCTCAAGGGTGTACCGTTCGCGCTGATTTCAATTATTGGTGTCGTCGATCAATTAACCGAAGTTAATTGGTGGCTGGAAGACCGTCGTCGTCCGCTTCTTCATAACGACACCCGCGGGCAAATAGGCTCGATGAAACCTTTTTTTCCCTACATAATTCGCTTTAAATTGGCGCACACTCGAATTACTTTATGCAATTATTATCCCCGGCTGGTAATTCGCACGGCCGTCCTCCTTTTTTCCTCACTCTCAACCGTATCTATCTCTCTCTCTCCGTCTCTGTTTCTCTTCCGCCGCCCTTTTCGAACGTCCCGCCACGAAGCTGCGCGAAACTTTCGGATTTTAACGATCGCGGTAAACGCCGGGTATCCCGGGGTCCAATTGGCGTGCCTTCAAATAAATGAGTGCCTATCCCACCCCCACCCGCGCACCCGGTGCACCTCGCGCCACCTCCCGACCCTCTCGTCCCACCCTATTACCCCGTGTACCACCATCGTCGGTTTTCAAAAATGAAGAACAAACAGCGGGAAACACGAAGCTTGGCTAACTGACGGATGCCATGGAATTCGCGATGCAGCATTGTTAGCACGGTTAATAAATTACGTTGATCCGGTTAGCTTTCGAGTGAAAGAAAGGAATCACTTTGACGTGGAGCCGTTACAAAAGACACTAATGACGCCGGGCCAATCGATAAAGTCAGCCTAGCATGACGCGGATCCTGAAAGCCTGCGGACTGGTGAGATGTATAATTAAAGCAATATTTGGGCTTACGTAATTACGGTTCATTACTGGGTCCCCTGGCAAAACAGCGGACTCAATAAGATACGCATGCTTGGTTAACATTATGTCACATAGCCAAATTACGTCCCCGATTCCATTAGCTGAGTTGGAATAAAGTTACCGATCGATAGGTACAACGATTCTCTCTCCCTCCCTCTCTCTCGCTCTCTCGACCTCTCTCTCTGGCTTTCTCTAACCCTGTGTATGCTTCGAGTTGTACGTACAAACTCTCGCGATCAAGAAGCGTAGTTGCGAAGTTGCCTCGTGACGACGAACGGTCAACCGGACGCCATTGTGCCGGACTTCCGGGAAAATCGGCCAGTCAGCCAACGTTCCTTTTTCAACCGACTAGATCTGAATCCTAGAGTCTCGATAAAAGGCTCGACGTGTTTCCTTGGAAGGATAATCAGACGGTGAGTTCGAGTTTTAAAGATATACCGACGAGATAACACCTATTTCGAGAAAATGGGATTTTTCGCGAATAATTTCTATTCCGTTGAGTTCAATCCGTGTGTTTTACGTTCGATCGTTTCGCGGCGTCTTGTGTATCCGTGTCTCGTTATCGCGCAATTACGGTGGACGGATATTTTCGCGGTGAAAATATATTAGAAATCCTTGGCTGGCGCGGGATAAATATTTCATAAAACACAGTTCCCCGAACGAGGCGAGTCCTTCGCGTCATAATGAACCGGTACCACCTTTGCATAATTCATAATAACCACGATAAATCCTCGAAAATTCTGCGTCCTCGCGGACGACACGGTCCACGTTGGAATGGTCGGCGAATATTAATATCGGGAACGTTAATTGGTAAAAAAGCAGCGACGGGCGGAGAGAAAGAGGGGGATTAAAAAGGCGAAAATAAAGAGGAAATCGGGCCTTTTTTTTCGGCCGATTACGCGCGATATTACGACGTTCGAAGAAACGGGTATCGATTTACACGGCGAAAACGCTACATCGTCGACGTAGGAGTGTTTACTCGCGCAGGGAGGAACGAGGCGGAGGGAAAGGCATTAAAATTAAAATTGATGGACTGCAGTATCGCAGCCAGCGAAATAATCTGGAAAGTTATGGACCTCGTAATTTACCGCGGCCTTACTTAAATTCATAATGAGACGCATTTAAAGCAGCTGCCGGTAATCGCGGCGATTAAAACGTCCTTAAGCGCGCACCGAAACAAATTATATGCCCGGTTACGAAACAGCGATTTTTATTCGATCTCTCCCCTCCGTTCCTCCACTCCTTTCCTCGTCTCTTCTCTCGCGCGACGTCTCGGCCATCCTCACCGAGCTCTCTCACCTGTTCTCCGTCTCGGAAACGCGAAAGCGTCTCTCGATCGCCGCAAACCGCCCCTGCCGTGAGCCTAATCGCCTGCGAACCGCGCGCGATTCATGGCTAACGGTTGACCCCGAGCCAAGGTTAGAACCTTCTCGCGATTATTCCACGCGATTCACCGGTTCTCGCGGAACGATACCGCGGCTCGTCTCGAATTTAATCCCTCGGCTGCGATAAATTCGATATCGCGGCGCGGAGGAAATTCGCCAGCCCCGGCATCCGAAGGATTTTTGAAACGAGGGTTGCTGCAACGGCGAGAGAAACGGATATATCCCCCCACGGCGATCCTTGGATCTCGCAGTTTTAATTCATTACAACGCTCGGGTGTAATTTTTTTGCCAACCTTCGATCCGAAATTAGTTATTGTACAACGAAGAGCCGCGCGGAATGGAAGGCTGAACCGACGGCGAATAGCAAGAACGATATCGAGACACTTGCGGAAATTGATTACCGCTTTCGATCGAACCCGTATCAAATTCAACAAATATAATTGCAGCAAAAACGAGGCTTTACTAGTATGACACGTTCCCCGCACGTATCCGACAATTATTTCTCCATCCATTTCCTATCGCCGCAACCACGATATTCTCGAGGAATCCGATATATTCAATTAACGTTATACCGCACTTCCACTTGCGGAGCCCCGGCCGCGTTTTCCCTGCCGTAGGAAAGAGTAATTCTTTTCCGGGACATCACCGGTTTTTTGCACCGTGCAACTTTATGAGGTCAATATGCGGTTGCGGTCGCTTACGATTTTAATTCGGCCGGTACACGTTCTTTCGCCGGTCTCAATCTTCGTCTGACCGAAACTGGATAACGATTTTTAGTGACCAGGCCCCGAGCGAAACCGATACGCCAGCCGACCGCCGGCCGGGGTAAAAATTTACACGATTCAATTCGCCCCGGTACGCCGCGGATCTCTACCCCCGTAGTTAGGGTAGTTTTTCTGAATATCGAATCGCCGGGAAGTAATTTGTCGCCGTGATCTCTCTGCACCGTCGGGTCATCCGCGGTGTCTCTGAATTCCCCGCGGATATAGGCGCAAGGATCGAGCTGTTTAATTGATAAAAAATGAGAATGTGGATAGAATAAATCGGGAACGAGACGAAAATGAGCGGAGAAACCGTGTGACAGGGTGGACCAGTCGATTTATCTTCTCGTCGGTTTTACACGGCTCGCTTTCTCTCTTTATCTTCCCCGATGATTCCAGCGCCGCCTTTTATTATCCGTTTTATTATCATTCGTCGACAGCTGCATCGTCTCGTTCCGTGTCTCTCGCTCTCTCTCCGTCTTCGTCGTTTTCACGAATTTCAACGTAGGAAACGCGGCCGCGAAGCGGAACCGCGCCGTGGGAGGAAAAATTAGTCGATACCGAAACGCGAATTTTAGTAAATTTCCCGGAATACACGGCCGGGATAAACGGGGAGATTTTCTTTTTGCCTTTCGATTATCCGTAATTTATCTGGCATTTGCATATCGCGCGTCGTATTCATGAAAAGCCTGTATGGAAAAAACGGGGCGGCAGGGAGCGGGCTTCGATACACCATAAAAATCGACATTCCTCTTAATCATCCGGCGCCGCTCATTATCCAGGCCGATTCGAAAACGCGGCGAGCAACGCGGAGGGGTTGGCCGGTTCGAAAAAGCACTTTTTTTTTTTACGCGCCGCGAAAATTCCTTACGCCGATAAATCATGATTATTTGACCGAGGCTTCCCCGGCCGGGCAGTATATTTTACTTACAAAGTCACACGTTGGATCACGCGCGCACTTTTTTCCCCGGTTGCCGGGTATTACATTTTTAAATGGTTTTTACGTTTTGAATAGCAATGGGGGCTTGCTCGCATACCTTTACGCCGCTCCCGCTCTCTCCCCCACCGCCGCCATTTTCGCCCAGTGGACCAACTATCGCCCGGCCCGAAGATTACTGCCTTCCAAGGCCACTGAACCGCTTTCCCCCCACCACCTGCTTTCCACGCTTCCTCGAACCTCCTCGACGAGTCTTACCTTCGGTTTCGTTCACGGCCATTCCGATTTTCTCCTATTTAAAACGCGCGCAAATTTTCGGTTTTATGTTTTCTGCTTTCTGGGTAATAAATTTTTTAGTAAATTTTAGATTACAATGTCACATTTGTTACTTGGTGATTCTGAATATAAAGCAGATCCTGGGTTCTTTGGGAATTGTTCTCGATTAAATCTATTATAGATAATGGTTTAGAAGTTAGAGAAGGAATAGACGTTTCTTTGTTAATAATAACAGCTTTATTTGAAGTTAATAGATATCACTTTCAAAGTCTCTCATTAGACTCTCTTTGCCTCTCTCAGAAATTGTTACTCAACGACTATCATGCACTCACATCTCTCACTCGCTATAATTAAAAAAGAATTTCCTTAACTCTTTGAGAAGAGTTTCAAAAGAAAAATTGATTCGAAAGTGTCAGTATGAACACTTTAAATTCTTGATTCGCTTTATTTCAGAACACGTTGCTGGAAACACGGATTTGGGACTAGATCGAACGACCACGGCAAGATCTTGGAAAACCAAAGACTCCAGTAAAGCAAAGGGTCCAAATGTCTCGGAACAGAGACTCGTAGGCTTTAAGCCTGTCTCGCATCGTCGATTCCAACGGAAAGAACTGTCATTTAACTCGCGGTTAGTTCACTGTTAAGTCGTGTTATACGAAAGCCAAACACCACAGCAACTTTTGTCATATCGAGCTACGATATGACACCAGAGTGGCTTTACCTAACCCAATTTTCAAGTAGAAAATATCTAGACAAGGACTCGTAGATTTATTCAACCACGATTCGATGCGCTCTCGCAGCCTAACTCGTTGATCCGCGTTGGTAAAATGGAGAAAATCAGGGACAAGGTGGGTGGTGAAGCGAGCTTTTGTCGGTGAGATCGATCAGAGAGGTCAGAAATGATTCGCTTGGTTGTGGTACCCGGCTGGTTCCCACAGTAAAGCTACGGTCACGCCTGTGGAGCGAAGTCGATGTCAGGTTTTCCGCGGTCGTGCACGATACCGTTTGTGTCAGACGGGCGCCGACCTCATTTGCCAGGCTTTCGCTGGAACTTCGCGGCCAAGAATTATAATTAAGATCCTGTAGCGCTCTCTTTGCCCTCTCCCTGTCCGCGGCGTCTTCCCAGTTCTCCGGCAGCAGCTACCTTTCGTGATATTACATTCCATTCCGAGCTGGATCAATCCTCTAATGGCCGGAAGTTTAATTTGTGCGCCGCTACAAAATAATCGCGAGCAAGGCCGGTGAAGCGTGACCCGTCGAGAGGTTTATTATTCATAAGCTCTTATTACCGTGTCGATTCGTCGCTGCTTTTCCTCGATACCTCCACGCGTGACTCTTCGATTCGACTAACCCTCTTCTAGAGCTTGCAAATTCCTTTGCGAAACACCGGTTTCCCTCTGATGAAAGACACAAACGTGGAAGCTTACTAGATCCGCGCTTCATCTAGGCAACAAAAATGAAAAGAAATTAGAAAAGCTAGTGTCAATTAATTCCCAAATAAACGCGTCGAATACTCTGCGAAGCAGGGAAAAATTCGCATCGGAGGAAAGTTTAAGAAGAATCGAAGTGTCCTCTCGACGAATCGGAGACCCCGAGGACCGAGGGTCGCGCGGAAGGGCGGCAAGGGGTGAAAAATATTTTTCGTTATTGATCGATCGGGCCGCGTTCAATTGATAGGGAATATTTTTCTTCGATTAAAATCTGAAAAGGTTTTTAATCGCGACGAGCGAGACGCTCGTTGAAAAACAACAAGCTATGGTAACGAATAATATTTAATTCATTCGAGTCGCTGGGAGAGAGGAGCAGGCGCGAAGGAGAGGGACGCTCTTTCGTCACGGGTAAATATTAATCGCAACCGGGGCTGGAGGGCGCGAAAGAGAAATTCGCGGCGATCTGCATGCGGAATCTTGTTACCCTGGCTTGCCGATCGATAAGAATCGTTCCCGTCGATCCGACGACGCGATCGCGCGCGCCGCGCCGCGCTCTCTCTGGCCCGAGCCGTACGCATCGGCGTCGCGGCGCCGCGCGGCATATCCAGGTGCGGAACACACCGACCGGCCTGCACGTTTCGCGTGTATATTATACGGACGTTTTACACGGAACTACGGTAATTTCGCGGGACGATTCGCGCGCGTCGAAAGTTATTCGTTTGATTCGTTACCAGCGAAACGAGCACGCCTCGCCATCGTGTTCGCTGAAATGCAAAACGTTTTCGTATCGCTACGCCCGGAGTCGAGATACATTTTTTTCAAAGCAAGTCCCGTATCAGGGCCGGCCGCGAGAGGGAAAAAGAGGGACGGAATTGGGGTGGGTCTGCCAGGGGTGTGGGGGCCGAGGCAGAAGAGCAGAGAGAGCCCCCATATGAAACCGTTATCTGCACCGATTCAGCAATATTTTTACATTTACTACCCCCTCCACCGATCACCCCCCCTCTTTATGCCCATACCCCTTAATCTGAAGCCCGCAACCTAACGAATGTACGAGTACAGCGGGGCTTACATTGACTGTCGCTGCCGCAGTTTCGAACCCCGGCCAGTGCACACAGGCCGAAAACCCAGGAACACTTTAGACTCCGTTTGTTATTATTACGAATTCGATTGCGGCTCGCTACTACCCTCGGTACACACGCGGATTTCTTCCTTTCCTTTTTCCTCTTCCATCCTCTTTCTCCAGCTTCGCGACAGCAGGGTTCCCTCTTCCTCGAACTCTCCTCTACGCCTGCCCCCTCGTATGCTCGTGGACCCCTTGTCGCCTACTTTTTCCCAATTTTCGTTTTTCCTTTTCGCGCGTTCGCGCCGCCCCCTCGGCGGCCGGCCCCGCGTCGCAAACTGGATCCCGTAATAATCCTTTTCGATAGATCCGCCGTGGACCGGGCGGGGGATGATCCGAGTAATGTCACCAGATATTTATAGCTCGTTCATTCGCATGCCACCGGGAGAAAAAACGTTATTTTCGAGATCCATAGTAAATAAAATTGCAGATTAATTCTGGCTAAAATACTACGTCGAGGAACGCTGCGACGCGTTGTTATCGTTGGGATACGGCTGGGGAAAAAAAAGAGGGCGAGAGGGAGAGAGGGCGACGGAGGGAGACTGAGGGAGAGAGAGAGAGAGAGTGGGAGAGTCGGGTGGGAAAACAGAAACGGTTGTGTACGGTTATCGAAACAAAAAGAGGGAAAAAGAAGAAGGGTACGCGCGGGGCGGGTGCTGGCGAGGGGTGGGTTGGGAAGGGGCGGGAGGGAGGAGAGGAGCCGGCGAAAAAAATGACGCAGACGAGACGGGATTTCGTTGCGCGGAAAGAAAGTCATCGAATCGGACTTATCAAACGGCGGTGATCCATCGCAGCGACGGATCGAGCCCGCAATAGTGGAACTGATTTTCGCGGTTCACGTAACGAGCACGGTTGAGCTGTTGAATCGAGGGTTCACGCGCAGTTGAACCGCTGAGTGGTCGTGAGTCACCTTAGAATACGGCAGCAGTGGTGCTTCGAAAGGGGTGAAAGCGCGCGGTGCACGGTCTGGAGTAGAACGAAGAGTTGCAGCGGCAGAGAGAGAGAGGGAGAGAGAGAGAGAGAAAGAGAGGCACGAGTTTCACAGGGAAATGGAGGAACGACGGAGTCGTTCCGGTGTCAATTGTTCCGAACTGGATTTTATTTCACGAATGCGTTGACTCTCGCAATGCGTGTAATCATTCGAGTGGATCTCGACTCGCGTGTCATCGTTCCACCGCCGATTCTATGCAATTATACTCGACTGGCGGTCTCGCGAATGTTTAGACGAGCGAGCTGCGCGGTGGCAGCCTATGTTAATTTCCCGCGAAGAATCCCGCTGATCGATCATCGAACGAACGAGGGTGAGAGCCGCTGCGCGGCTACGCAGCGAGAACCCGAGCAACCAGCGCAGCCCTCGGTATAATTCCACCCTTACAATTATCCCCGGCATTAAAAACACGATGTTAATTTCGCCGCGCAGAACCCCGGTGAACCCCTTCGATTCGATCGATTTGTAATTCTGCGCCTAAGCGCTGCCATCTTGCGCGATACGCGCCGCCGATGAATTCGTAATATTCAACCCCTGGTTTCGCCAGCCTCGACAACCGACGGTCTTTCGGACGGAGAGAGAGAGAGAGAGAGGGAGAGAGGGAGGGTGGAAACGCGAATGGTCGGTCGAGAAACTATTTCGAGTTGGAAATTTTCCTTGATTCCACGACTCCTCGATTCGGTGTCGATACAAAGTCGTACGAGAACGCGCGAAATTAATTTTCGCACGCCGCGAAGAATCGTGCCTCCTACACCCTTTTTTTCCGAGCGGAGAAAGAGAGAAAGGAGGGTGAAATATGCTCGGAAATTCCCCGGCGATCCTCGTTTTTCGGAAAGATCGAGTTTTTGAAAGTGCGACGAGTGTATGGGTATCCTTCATTAAGTCTCGATTTCACCGATCGAGTTCAGAAGTTGCGATGATCGATAAAGTGCTGGTAATTCGGTCGTCCTCATTTCTATCTCGCCGCGTGACCAATCGTTGCGAGTGTTATTGAATATAAAGCTTCTTTATCGCTGTCTCTTTCGATTTTTAAGTACATGGCAGAACGAGTGATGGACTAGATCCTCACCGAAATATCAGTAACACCATCATCGTCACCATAATCAATCTTCGTTGTCATATTCGTCACGATACCATCGCCATTATCGTCACACCGTTATCAACGAGCGATTTTATGTTTAGCAAGCTATAATTTCCCGTATTAAGCAGACATAAGATTAAAGGTATCGGTGACACGCAGAAAACGTTTCAACCCTTTCTTGGTCCCGATCTCTGTCTCTCCTCCACCGAAAAAGGTAAAAGAAAACGAAGAAAAGGAACGAATAATTCAATTCCATTCTATAAATCACCTTGGACTTACTTCCCGCCACTGGAACCACCCCTCCACGCCCAATTACTTGCCATCCCGGTGCTCTAATCGCGAACCATCTGTCACGCGTGACAATCGAGTTAGGTCCAATCGAACTCCGACCCCGAAAGAACGCGACCGATCGAATTTACGAAAACACGATGTTCGATCGTGGCGCGAGGGCTTGGAAGGGAAATCTGCGGCTCGTTTCTGGCATTGTCTAAAACTCGGCGCATCTTCCACCCTCGGCCGTCTCGAGGGGCGTCTCCGCGCCCTTTTTCCTCCTCTCTTTTCCTTTTTTTTTCCACCACTTCCTCGCGACGACGGCTGTGACGGGCTTTGGAAATGTCATGAAAAAAGTTTAGATTCGCGTCTTGACCGTTGTTCGCTCTCGTTTCACAAGGGCATCTCCCCTTTGCCCCGTGCGTGCCCAAGTGGTCCGGACGCATAATGCAGACGCACAGGATGGCGGCGTTGGCCGCGCGGGGGGCGAAGGGGGCGGTATAATTAGGGACTTGAAGGGGCGGCTCGCAGGGGAGAGGAAGTAGAAGAGGCTGACAGATGTGGGAGCATTGTTTTATGGGGTGAACCAACCCTCCGGCCCCTCCGCCCGTCACGGTGTTTCCCTACCGCTCCTTTGCGCCTGTGTCTTCCGACTGTACGCCCCACGGCGCGTGGCGTGCTGTGATTTAAAATAGCACCCGTCGATTTCCTCGATCCGACCACGAACCGCGATATTTCCACGCATCGGACACGCCGATCCGCCATCGTGTGAATGTTCTTCTCCGTCTCTCACCGCGCCGATTTTCCGCTTTCGCATCGTTTCCACACGCAACCGAAAACCCGGCTCGCGAACGTCTCGTTGAGATCGCGGAGAATTTTCGGTCGGAATTTTATTCCAACGCCACGCGAAATTAGTTCCAACCTCTACTTTTTCTTCCAATTTTTCGGATTATTTTCGTCCGCGAGATTAGTCCCAGTTTCGCAAGTATCCTCGCGCAATAAGCACTCGGGCATCGCCAACTTTTGACGCGTCCGTGGCCGAGCTCTGGTGCAACGTTTCACGGGTTTCCGCGGAATAGTACGCCGGTTGTGAAATTTCCTTCCGATGTTTAATTTTACCGCGAAATCGTCCTTCAATTTCATATCTGTAAAAACAACCAAAAATCGCCGCCGGTTTTAATCGACTGCTTTCTTGGAAACGGATAGCAACTGTTCAATTTTTCCGAATTTCACCCGGCGGAGGGTATTTCTCCTCTTTTTTTCCTCCGCCCCTTCCTCCCTCTACCCCTCTCCGTGGTCCACGGCCTGGAACAGCGAGTCTTCGATAATCCATAACTTTAATACACACCGTGGCCAATTGTACGATTTTATTTCGCCAATGAAACGGCTCACCGACCGCGAGAAATATCGATATAACAATCAGCCCGGTAACGGGGTGGAAGCTAACCCCCGGTTGCCAAGAATATTTCAATTTGTACGCCGGATGAGTCACGTCTTTGAATTTTAATTTCTCTCAAAAAATCTGAGTAATCACGGGAGAGGCTGGTGAACATGTGCAGTCACACCTCTCATTAGGTTTTTGACAGCCCTTCATACGAGGATCAACCCACCCTGTGCATCCACCCGACCGTTCCCAACCCCCACCCTTTCGTCCCTGCACGCTTCTTTGTTCTTTGTCTCACTGAATGCTAGCAACCCCTCTGCTGTGCGGCTTAAATCAGTCGAACGTCGAATATGAGCACGAAATTCACGAGTCGAGCGGCAATTAAAATATTCTTTACAGTCGGCCCGTGTGCTGGCCATCGTTTATTCCCACAACGATAATGAACGATCGATACGAAATTCTGGAATAACGTAATCGGTGTCGATCGGGGGTAAAGAGCGTGGAGAATTAAAGGGGCGGGGGTGGTGGTGGTAACCGGCGGCCGCGTCCCGTGGTTTTTCAGCCATCGGCGAGCACTTTGAGATTTTTTTATCAGATCCTTCAGAGGGAGCGGTGGTCGCAGCTCGAGTTATCGATACGCGTGTATCCCCCCGACGTTTCGACGTTTACATAAATGATTAAAGCGCGAGGCTTAATTGCGGGTAATACTAGAAGGCGTACACACTCGTCTCGATACGTTCGATTCATAAATATTCCAGTAGCGGTTGATTTATTGGCGAGGCAGTCTGATAACCTCTTATCCACCAGCTTCGGTTATCATCGTTCCCGATCGACTATTAATAAACACGGGGAAGGATTTAAGAGACCTCGATCTAGAATTGAACGCGTATCGTCTGTCATATCCGTAATGCGATTCAATTGCCAGCAGTTAAGGTTCGGTTATCGTGCGCCGTGCACCGATCGTCGGCGAATACTTTTTTTGAAATATTAATCGCAACGCGAAATCCCATTGTGCGCGAAGTCAAAGATCTCCGAGGGGCGCTCTTCTTCTCCGGCTATTGTAATTTATTTTATTCCGAGAGGACTGCGCGGCGGCGTTCCTGAAAAATTGATCCTGGCTCTTTGCAAATTCGCGCGGCCTGCGGAGACGACTGAAAAAGCCGGCAACGCCGTTTCGGCTCTTTCCCGTTTAATCCTCGTGTATTGCTCGCGGTAAATATACACCGTACCAGCATAAGAAGCGTCGCGGAGAGGTTCTAATGACACGTAATGCGACGTAACGCCGGCTAAGAGGATGGCTATGCAGGTACTCGGGAAATATCGCGAGATCTTTCTCCGGTACCCGAGGAGGAACGCTCGTCTCGCCACCCGTATCGCCGGTTTAAAAGTTTCAACGTCGCCGTTTAGAGGTCTCAGTTGCAGGTTGCGGGATGCTCACACCTGTTATTGTCGCGACTACAGGATATACTATGTGCATAACCAGCGATCTATTCTTAGACAGGCATGATCGATGGCGCGCGGACTCCGCAGAAGCGGCCAGTTCCTCAACCGACGGACCCCGTAATGACTACGTTTAATTCGTAATAAATCGCTTCATCGACGTTAAACGCGAATTACAAGAGTCGAAGGAACGGAGGAACGTGTAATCATGCAACCTCGCGCAGCGTTCCACCCTCGATGCTATTAAAATCGAGAATTAGAAGAAAGTCGCTCCTTCCTGGGCGCCATAAATTTTCCACGATCTCGGGGATAGGTACAATTAAGTAGTCTGAAAGGTGTAGGTAGAAGAGACAAGAAGGACTCGGTCATAAAGCCGGGGAAACCGATTGAGGCAGATAAAGGAGGAAGAAGGGGTGGTCGAAGGACAAGGCGCGAGCGGGACGGAAGGCAGGCTGGAAAACTGGAAAGAGAACGTGTCTGTCATCGACTAAAATCGATCTGCAGCCAGCGTAAGATAAAGCAGGAGAGAGGGAGAGAGAGATAGAGAGAGTAGAAAGCGAGAGAGGGTGTCGCAGAATGAAGCAAGTGCCACGCCGCGAGAAGCGAGTGCGTAGCTTAATTTCCTGCTAAATTACTACTTTAATAGGAAAGATGAACGCCGTTGATGAGGAGGGTGAGCCAGAATATAAATAGGGGGTACTCTCCCTTTCCTTCTCTATCCACTCGCCCCTCGCTTCTCGACACCCCTCGACAGTGTCTCCTTCTCCTTCCCGCCTCATCCCGCTCTGCTCCCTCTTTAGCAACCCCTTAACACGAGACATCATCGTCGCTCGGTTAACAGCGTGACAGGAGATGGAGGATGATGATTCACGGGCGTGACGATTTCACAAAGAGTTTTTCCCTCGAATGCTGGCCAATTTCACGTGACTTTACGACCAGACGACGGCGACGATGTCGCGTGATCACGAAGTAGGAAAATCGAGGGCTCGTCGCGGATGGAAGCGTCCGCCTCTCGTGTCGGGAGCTCGTTCACTTTTTATAAAGAGCACGCAGGAAGAATCGCGAATTGATTAATTGGTAATTGAGCCGTGACGGGTGTCCTACGGAAGGGATCCGAAGGGATCCAGGCATTCCGATTCCTTGCGTCGAGAGTGATTTTTCCTCTGTTCACCAGGGGTGGTCTTTAGCCCCTTACCCTCTTGCCTCTGCCAGAGAGAACAGTTTTATTCCTCGCGATTTTGCCTGATTCGCGAATCAGGGGTGGACCAATTTTTACGTCATCGTCAGATCACGGTTTCCGTTTGAATTTCATCTTGAAAACAGATTTTCTAGGAGTGGCATTTCACCGCGCGAATTCTCTGACCATAAACCGCATTGCTTTCTCTCTTTCACAAACGCTAATACCACTGATCCAAATTTTGCCAGGAGCTGAATTCGCGAGGATTACGAACGTGCCTGGACCCCTCGCGAGTACCGAGGGTTAGGTCCGAAAGAAAATGACAGGCGATAAAAAGCGAGGTTAAATTTACGACGCGAGACTGGTCGCGGCGCCGCGAAGGTTGGTAAAACTGAGGAACTGCCGGCTATTAGGAGGGGGCCTTCACCGGGAATGCGAGAGCCCAGGAAGAATTCGTGCGATTAATAACCAAGCAACGGGACTCGCAATTAAAGTTCGATACGGGCGATAAATGAGGAAGCGAGCGGAGGGCCCGGGACCGGGGCAAGAAATTCGCATAATAATTATCGATCGTCCGTTAATCTCTTCTTTGTTCCCCTGCCCGGCCCTCCGGCCCCCTCCAGGCCGCCCCTAGGCGCGCATTTCAACAGAGGAAAA
The DNA here is from genome assembly GCA_002201625.1 of Euglossa dilemma. NCBI lineage: Eukaryota > Metazoa > Arthropoda > Insecta > Hymenoptera > Apidae > Euglossa > Euglossa dilemma. The sequence goes on along the minus strand of NIJG01000273.1, from coordinate 5,367,723 downwards.
CGAGCCGCCACAAAGCGGATCGCTTTAGTCGTCTTATACATCTCGTGGAAGTTAACAAACATTGTGTTCCTTATCTCTCCTCGGCACAATTAATGCGAGAGGAACCCTTTGGCCCTCTCCCGCCACTTTCTTCCTCCTCTTCTTCTTCGTTTCATCCGGCATCCGCCGCCGCCGACGCCGCCGTCGCCGCCGCCATCATCGCGTTCCGAGGAGGCGCCTTTGGTGCTTTCCTTAACGCGGTATTACTTATGTAGATGAGCCTCGCAATTCCTATACATTATTTGCAAAGAGCTCGACCCGACCGAAGGGCGGCGAAACGGACGCCGCGCCGGGGGGCGCCGGGACGGCCGGGGTGGGGTGTAAAAGGATCTCGAACTTTCGAGATTGCGCCGCGGCGCTGTGCAAATTCCGATTCGCGCCGCGGAGAACAAAGGAAAGCCGCGCTTTGCTGCATTGGCCCGCTGTCAAGCTCTTCCGGCCAAGACGCGTGTCGTTTAACCCCTCCGATGCTTCGGGAAATTGGGCTAACCTGTCCTAATTTTTCCCTTCTTTTCTATTTTTTATTCCACGCAATTCGTTATTTGTACAGATTTTTATTTATATTTCGCATGTTCACAGGGGGAGGTTAAAAAGTTGAATGAAGACGCGAAATCTGGCGGATAATAAGAAAGTCACGAAGGTAATACTTATTTTCAAGTCTCAGAAAAGCTTCTCATGTACAACAGTCCTTGCAGTGCACCTATTGCATAGAAAATAATACGCAAATAAGTTCAACTAACAAGAAGTATCTTCCGAAGCAGCAAATGTGTCTGTTCAGGAAAAACTTAAGATGTGACGGTCTCGCATATTTTCTCCTCCTTGATCAGTGACTTTACACGCACAACGCACCTTCTGAATCGTCAAACGCATCGAATCACTGTTCACACTAGTATAATTATTCGTTCCATTGTATTCGCGCGCACAAGCTACCTATTCTAATTACTTTCATTTCTACAGATGGATAAAGAAATGCGACTCGCGTGTGTCTTTCGTTTATGTCGCGTTGCGAGAAATACAGCAGGGTGTTGGACGATTGAAGTTGGATTCTCGACGGTATGATGCACGGACAGCGTAGGGGTTAAATGCTTGTGACGAGGGAGATCTCAAGATACACCCCTCGACTTATGACTTTTTTAGAAGCTTCTCGAGTGAAACCATCTCGGAATGTTGAAATATTCTGTATGATTTCTGTTTAGCAATCTTCAGTTCGAGCAAGGGAGAGTGAAGTTATCAAATTGATGTAACACTCACTGATACGAGTGTGGAAACAATACCTGATCAACTTATAAACTTGTACGAATCGTAAACGATGCGTAATCGCTAAATCGTTCACGAAATTCGAAGCAGATTTCTATAGAAAATATGTTAAACAACGATTTCATTGGATACCAAAATGTTTCGCCAAGAAAGCGAATAGAAGCTTGGAAAAATCAGCGAAGATTCTCGTGTTTCTTTCATTTTTTCTCGAATCGGGTTTAAATTGTTTAGATAGAGCAAAGTCTGAAGTCCAAATTGAGATTTGAAGAAGATTGGACTAATATCTTTAAGCAGGAGGAAAACGTTTCTTTCTTTGATCGTCGAAGGAAGTTCCTTAGCCTGCCCTGAGCTGCTTCGAACGTCCAAACTCCAAATTGGAATATAAAGGAGATTTGCAGAAAGATTTTTAGATAGAATAGAGGCATAGTTATTCCTCCGCCCGACTTCGCCGGGAGTTTGAAAACTTTGCAGCAACTCGAGAAGATTTGCATGCTTCTTCCTTCTTTTTCCTCGAGTCAGGTTTCAGCTACTTCGTTTAGGCGAAGCGAGGGATTCTTTAACGCGATAAACGAACGAATCTGGAGATCCAACTGGTAAATTAGCTACCGCTTAAACTTCCCGATTACAAAATCCTCGCGGCTACCTAGAATCCGAAATTACAAAGTCTCCGATAGCTCGTAAACCAAAAATTCGTTCAAAAATCTTATGTCCATCGAGTAATTTGAAAGAAACGTTCTCAAAACTTGATGAAGTTGATCGCTCCGGTTCAAGAACGACTCAAACCGCGAAGAATAATCGACGCAGCGTTAAATGTCGATAATCTAGATGTTTAATTCGCAATTCTATGAACCGATTGCCCGTTCGTAGAAGTCTCGGGATATTATTGCGGCCTGCCATCAGCGGCCGAAGGGATGGCGGATGGAAAAGGAGGATTTTACTCGAGCTTCGTAACAGGCACCGTCTTATTACGCGAAATCACGGCTAATCGTAAAAAGTCTGACTTTTCGCTGATATACGACGTGAATTCTGACTGGCCGTGACTGGGAACCCTAGCAGGACAACGGGTCGGCAGAAAATGTGACATTTTTATCGTGTCGTATATCGAAATGTAAATTCGGCCTGTAGCTTGATGGTCAGGGACGGTATATCTACTTTACGGCCGATTTTAGTAGTGATATTCTTGCACTTAATGTCGCAGCATGCAGCCGAATGCTTCCTTGAATATTTCAGCTGCATTCTCGGCCGATTTATCTGCACATGCACGGACATCCAGGTTCATTGGACCTATTCTGCTCTTTCTGAACGCATGCTTAGCATCTCGCGGCTCCCGTCTATTTACAACTTGGGCTGGATGAATGGAAGGGCGTCGTAAACTATCGGAATTACAAAAAGAATAATCAATCGCTTAGTCGGCCTGTAAAACCGGTGCGGAATTTAGGAGGCAACAGGGAAGGATCGATCATCGTTGCGTCGTTCGCGAAACGACGCCGTTGTCGCGACCAATTGGCGCACGTTCCAAGATTATTTCGCGAGAATTCTATTAATCAGAGATCTGCAACTCGAAGAGATACCACGGGGCTCGTTATTTTCCGCGATTCGCGGGTTCCACGCGTCAAAAGACGCGTAACTTCTCGTATTAAAAATGAACTCTTCTTCCGCTTCCACTAAAAAATATTATCAAACGTAAATTGCACCCGGTCTGTATTCACACGATGGATTTCATTGTTTGATCAAACACGTGTACCGATTCGCCGGTTCAACGCGATAAAAGACACGCAATTTCACGGAAGTCGCACAAAAAAAATATTGAACGTAAATGACACACGGTCCGTCTTAGATTTCGCTGTTTTATTCAAACACGCGTCACTATTCTCCCATTGTTCCATCGGAAACTTCTATTAGCGAAATCAGCGCGAGCGATTTCGAGGCTCATCGATACGGCAGAATTACGCGGGTGATCAAGGGACACGATAAGCAAACACGCGAGAAATAAGACTCGGTTGAAGTCTGGAAACGCGAGGTTCGCGCACTCGTTCCGAACCCCGCATCATTGCGAATTAAATGACCCGTGCTACATAGTCGGCCGTGTTTCCATTAAGGCCGTTGGCGCGATTACAAGCGATCCAGGTTGAACAGCACGAATCCGCAATAAGAAGGCTCGCATTAAGGTGGCAACTGGCTGGAGAACGGATCCGCCATGCACGCAGCCGAACGCGACGCTGTAATGAGAAGAACATTGGAATCTTATCGGCTACACCCACGTATCTGGCTAATTATCCGGCTGCATTGCTTTCAAAGGTGGAATTAAGGAACGGCGGATTGTTTTCTTCGCGGTCGCGATAAATTAGGCTGATTGGCGTTTTAGGCAAATTGCGCCAGGCTTCTCGCAATACCTGGGAAAACAGCCAGGTGTTGATCGGGGTTTCAATAAGGTTTTAAACCGTGCGATGAGTTAGGATCGTTCGCGTTCCAATGCTAATTTCATCGTGCCTAGAAATACCACGATTTTTATACCTCTGATCGAGAATTCCGTATTCCATTCGTCCTCCGATCTCGATTCGCGGCTCTTTTCGAAATACACGTATAATTATACGTCCTTTTATTCCGTTTTCTCCGAGGTTTCAGGCTCAGTTTGCTCGACCGGTTGTGGAAGGCCAAGCGTGGAACAAACGTCCAGGGAACCGAGCCGAGTTTTCGTCTCTGGACGTGAATTAAGGTTAAGTCGAGGGTCCAGAAGAAATTTGCAAATAAATTCGGAATTTGTTGAAATTTTTCTAGACTCGTCAGTGGTACAATTTGGAACCTCCTCGAGTCTCACGGAGAATCGTTCCATTTAACTTGTCGGTTTTGAGCGACGTTCCCAGTCCGTCACACGTCTCTTCGGTAAAAATAAACAACGGCGAACAGCTTTCCAGTCAGTGTCCTAAATAGTTTCGCAATTTCTGTACACGGCAATTTGGGGAACCGGGTTCGCGAGCCGGTCATCCTAAGTCTAAGACTCCGCGGAGGAGTTAAATCGCTCGCGTTCCCGGGCGGAAATACGAGAAACGCTCGGAGCGGAAATAATTGTGGAAACGGGAAACACCGAAATATTCTCATCGCCGGGAAAACTGCGGGGGGGAAAAAGCGAGAGGAAAAAGAGGAGCGCGTTCAATCAGTTTTAAGCGGCAGGACGTTCAAGAAGATTTATCCGGGAAGCGTCCGCGTTCCCAGTTCGGTTGTAAAAATTGCCGGGCCATTACTAATTGTCCCGTGTAATTATTTCATGCCGGTAACTGGTAACTCCGCGCGGCATACCGCTGCAACGGAGGGTGAAGATTCGTCGTAAAAAGCTGCGGCGCATCGTTCATCCAAATTTACTTTGCAACGCGGTTAAATAATAAATAATGCACTCTGTCACGTTGCCCCGTAACTTCCTCCATTTTTAAAGTCGCGCTTCATAACTATTGGATGCCTCCGCTTCTTTGTTGCCTTTTTTCCCTACTCGTTGTTACGTCGCCGCCATTTCCTCACTCTCTCCGTCCCTCTTCCCATTTTTCTCTCCCGTTTACGAGCCACCGGTAGCGGCTACGTTCCCAGTGACCATCTGAGATAATCGCGCGATTCGCGAGACGCGATGCAGGAAGATATCTGTCAGAGAGAAACGTATCTTTCGGGACCATAGATAAATTATAATTCAAACCCGGTGGACTAAAGAGTGATTCTGTGGGGTACATAAAATTACGAGACTCGCGTCGCTTACGTCTGTTAATCCTGTTCGTTTCTTCGATATTTTTGGTAATTTCGCAATGAAACGACGCAGTAATCGAACGAAGAATTCGAATCGCATTACCAGCTTTGTTTCATTCGCGTTCCCCTCGCGTATCAGATGCACGATTTATTCGCAGGATGAAGCGAAATTAACGCCGGTCGGTGAATTTTTAAAAATGTCAGTGTCGGTACTCCGGGCGGAGTGGCGAAACTTTTCGCGCTTAAAGCGAGTTCCTGCCTTTCGTTTTCCGGAGATTAATTAATCTCGCGAGCGAAATTGATACACTCGGGTATCTCGGAAGAGTTGTAGGAACGGCTGGTCGTGAACGGCCGGGGGAAGAGCCGGGATCCGGCGGTTCGGACCGGCGCGAACCCTCTGGCCGGTTGATAATGGGCAAAACTGGGCTAGAAGTCGCGGAGGAGGCCATCGAGGGTGGACGCGACGGAATAAAGACGCGAGCTGCATAAGAGCCGCGTCCATAGGGGCAGGAAGTTGTTCGTCACGTCGGTTCTTATTGAAACATTCACAAAAGGGCGATCGTAGCTTTATCTGCAGTTTGATTGTAGATTATTGATGTTCCTCCCCGTGTTCGTTCATCCAGGCAAGCGAGGGCCGTCGCCCGTAAAAAAAAGCCCCGAAAAATCGACGGCAAAGGGTGGTCCACCCACGCCACCCCCACCTGGCCCCCTTCCACCAGCATCCACGGCCCCCGTTCCCTCTTCCCTGCCCCTCGGCCTGGCCAGTCGAATGCATGTCTCTCCCTGCACTCTCTCTCGTTGCACGTAAAAAAAATATCTACGTCCTCCCGGTACGGCAGCTCGGCGAACCGCTCGCGCGCGCCAGCTTTTTTTTCACGCGTGTGCGTGCAGCCGCTGTGTTTGCGCCTGTGTATACCTGTGTACGCCCGCGCCTCCGCTTCTCCGTGTGCGTCCTGCACGCGCGTGTGTTCTCGCAAAAGGGAGACAGGGAGGAGACGGGGAGGAAAAGTGCGAGTGAACGAGTGCGAGGTAAAAAGGGAGCGCGCGCGCGTGCGAGAGCGAGAGAGAGGAGGAGAGGAGAGATGGGTGCACCACGCGGGCGTCGCCAACGTGTGTATGCAACGATGTAGGTGGACGTGGACGCGTAGAGACACGTACGCTGGCGTAGAGACAGTGGCGAGCGGAACGTAGGACCTGGCCGCGTTGTTTTCGCGTATGTAATCTCGATTCACAATGATTTCACATACTTTTGCCATTAGAGCCGATTCACAAGTGAGCAAACAATGCGTCCCATTCTTCCGATCGCTACAAAAGGGTTTTTGGCACACTTTCGCGCGCGCTCGAGCATACGCGTTTCACGAGTGCAGGAACAGGAACAGGACGCGGGAATAGAGGGAGAAAGAGGCATAGAAGCGAGCCGTGGAGAGCGAGGGAGGATCATAACCGTGGCTGCGGGAGACCCGTGGATAGAGGCGAAAGAAAGAGGGAACGAGAGGAAGGGGGAGGGAGAAAAGGGAAGGCTCGATGCGAAAGAGGCGCCCACCGCGAGGGACAGAGAGAGAGAGGGGGTGAAAAAGGGGTGGTTACCCACCCGTCTGAATTGCATCGTCGATGCACCGGCGCATCGGATTTCCATGCGACTCTTCCTGACAATCGCGGTCCTCCTCGTTGGCAAACGAAAAGCCTCTGCCTTGCTTGCACCCCGTTACGAGGAAAGTTTGGCACGGCTCGCCGAAGCTTATCTTGTCACGGGACGATTAGCGAATCGCAGATACCGAACAGCCGATCTCTCTGTGCGCCGCCGACGACCAAAGCATTCCACGTTTCCCTTCCTCTCCTTTCCACCCCTCTCCAGCCTTCTACACCTTTCGCCACCTCTTTCTTTTCTTCGAAAGCGACACGTCGGCCGAAACATTTCTTCCGAATTCTCGAGAAATTTATATCTTTCCAAGGATATTAAAAATATTCGTCAGAAACGAGAGAATACCTTCGTCGAATATTTACCTGCTTTCGTCGCGAAAATTTTCAGTATACGTTCATTCTAGCCTTTTATTAAAAAATATAATTATCTTCTTTAGATCGTGAGAAATTTCTCGAGAAATTTTGCAGTATATCATTCTCTCGACCATCTTGTTTCTTCTCCCCGCCGCGTTTCCAGCCTCGATGTGTCCTCCGTTTACCTTCGACGTCCATCTTGGTTCTCCGTCGTTGTGTCCTCGCATGCCGGTAACACGATTGCCGCGGATGGAATTCCTGCTGATGGGAATAAACGATTTCGAAACAATATTTGTTGTCTTTCCAGACAGCAAATACACGGGCATAGGGCCGTCGCGTACCGGCGGCTGTTACATAGAAATCAAAATGTAGAAACACGCGCGCGCACCACTTGAATATCAACTGAATTGGATATCGAGAGCCTCTCCCCGAGTGAGCGCACAGGGCTGATCAAATATTTTTTTTTTTATGTTTTTTTTTTGTTCTATCGTACTTGACGAAAACACGTATCTGCGCCGGACTAATCGTTAGCAGCGGATCCAGAACGCGCCGCGATGCAGCGGACGTCGCGTGGATCATGGTTGTCCTTCGTCGTCGCACCCTTGCGACACGGATCCACGAATGCGCGTTTCCGGAAAGTGCCGCGATAAATTCCGGACAACTTGTCGAACTAGAAACCTCTCCTTATTCGTTAGAAGTCCCTGGACCAATCGAAAATTAATCGGCGACTCCGAAAACCGAGCTCGTTCCAAGGAAAATCTAATCTCGCGAACCGTTCGCTCGTTACATTCTGTTCAGCCTTCTTTCTTTTTCTTTCTTTTTTTTTTTTTCGAGAGGGAATAGGACCAGAAAAATTCAACCGGACTCGCGTTTTCTACTGTCCGCGATTGAATTCTAGAGACGTTTAGGAATCGGACGATGGAAATCTCGAGGAACGGCAAAGAAGTGGAGTAAGGGTAGAAGGAATTTCGAATTCCCCGCGTGTTTGCCCTGTGCGATCGGTATCCCTTAGAGAACGTAGTGCGGGAAAATTTCATTAGCCGGCTGGCGATCATCAATCATCGAAAATCGTTGTCGGCTCGAAACGGCGTCGGTGTTTACGACAATACGTCCGGCGGATACAACGGGAGCCGTCTGCTCGGCTGTCATCGGGGGCGAATCCTAAAAATTCCGCCTTGAAGGGTCGTTAGGTTAACGCGGTGACATCAGAGGGTAGCGGTGGCTGGTTTGCCGGCTGGTAATATATCGAATGATGAATCCGCGCATCGCAAACCCATAAAAACCCGTCAAGCCCCGGACAGATACGAGATACGCCCTATTACTGTCCACCAACACCCAAGCGGTCCAGCGGGCGTCCAGTTCGCAACGGCTAACTAAATTACCAGTTACATTTTTTACTGTCCGATCCCTGGGCGTTTTTTACCATCGTATCGAACGCAATGAAATGCTTCCCTAGGTCGTCGCCACCGTTACCGCCGCCGCCGCCGCGGCCGCCGCGGAGCGGAGGCACTGAAAGGCCGGCTGCGCCCCGAAAATGTTGCTCGCGTGCTTTTTTTCCCTACCTTTGCCCCTCTACCGCCGGGCCGGGCTCCGCTTTTCGTGCACACCGCGATGTGTTCCGGTTAAAACGATAGGTTCGCGAAAGAAGGAGAAAGAAGGGAACAGAGGGAAAGGAAAAAAAATACGCGCGCGCGCGCACACACACACGCTCGCACCTACGTACCCGTTGTACACGCGGACGCGCGCACACGCGTGTGCATGTAATAATAAATACGGCCGTGTAACGGGCGTAAATGCGCGAAAAAAATACGACTCGTCATGGAGGCGCGGCCACCGTAGCACGAGGGCGGTGCACGTCCCGGTGTTTTCGAAAAACGTTCCCTCGAGTTACTCGCCGCGCGCCGCTCCGACCCCCTCCGCCGGCCGGAACACATTTTTATAGGGCACGGAAAAGGTTTACTAATGTCGCGTAATAGTTGTCCGGGGGCGGAGGAGGACCGACGTCGCCGTCGGCGTTCGCCGAACGGTGCCAGCCCCGCAACGCTCGCCGGCCATCGCGTCGCGCCGCTCCTCGCGCCGCTTCTCGCGTCGACGCAGCGGCGCAGCGACTTCGACGACCGGGAATAATTATCAGCGGTGCATTTAATTGATAGAATTGGATCTAGCCAGGCGGCATTCGCGATGCCAACGCACTCGCCCTGGCGCGTGCGTACTTGCGGTAATCATTGCACGTCGTTAAGAAAACGGTCCTTAAGTGGGCGTAATTGGAGGAAGAGGTAATTAGAAGCTTATTACTCGGAACTGTATCGCATTTTCTCGGCGACTATTGGTTCGGTCGATGTAGGAAGGGACGCGCCGATGTTTGCGTATCGGTCGAAATTTTCCGCCGAGAAGGTGGAAAGTTTCCATCGCGAAAGTTTGTTCTCTGGTAGTTTTGTTCACTTGTTGCTCGTAACGTGTACGGCGAGTTTGTCTGACGTTCCGGAGAATCGCCGGTTCGCGGATAGGCATTCTACTTTACTTTTACCCACTGCATTACGCGCAACGTTTGCGCATAGTTATTCCGACCTGGTATTACCGCGGTGTAACAGCGGTTACGACCCAACGGATTTTTCTACACGATTTATGGCTGTAGACAAATATTCTCCATCTTCCTGTTTTTCTTGCACTTTCGCTGCAAGTCGGTGAGATGCAGCTGCCATTGCACCCTACGTTTGGGTGCAATGAAAGATTGCAATCCTAGCCAAGTATTCTTTCGATTATTCTTATACGTACAAAATTCACTACGAAATAATTAATAAAACGATGCTATAGATTTTTCTAGATGATTTATGATTGTAGACAAATATTCTCCCTCTTCCTGCTTTTCATGCATTTCCCTTGCAAGTCGCAGAGATACAGGTGCCATTGCACCCTTCGTTTGGGTGCAATCTTCCATTGAACACCAGGCCTAGTATTCATTCGATTTTTCTGATACATACAAAATTTACCACGAAATAATTAATATTTAGGCTCCGATCAACGTAGAAAACGATGCTTACATTGTATAATATTCCATTACGGAAGTCTTTAAACTAAGAAATCTACCATGCACGTACCTTGACATTCGAAAGACAGCGGAAAAAATATCAATGGAGCTAACTACGAGAATAAACTCCAATTTCCCAAGTCTCTCGTCGCATGTACCTACAATGCCATCCTCAACCCAGATACCTCCCTCTAGTCTTCGGTTCTCCTCTGGAAACACCCAGAACTCGAGCCTGTCTTCAATTTTACGTGAACTGCGACGGCAACTGAACTTTTGAACTACGCTGCACCTTCGCGACCATTCTTTTACGCGTGCATAACCCACTTCGTAGTTGGAACGAATCGGAGCCAGTAAAAAAGATGGCGTCGACCGAGGAGGACTGTCGCTCGCGCGATTTTACACCTCCGTCGCGAATCCGCTCGCGTCGAATGGCCGACGAATTTCCGCGAAATTTCGCGCACCGAACGGAAGAAAAATTTATCAACCGCGAACCGGTTTCTGGCGTCGCGATCGCTGCGCGCATGCGTGCGCGCGTTTTATCCGCAGGAACGATAGACAACGACGGTTTTATTTTACAGAAGAATTTTATTAGGCGCTCGCAAAATCAGCCATAACGAATATTTTACTATTGCCTGCGCGGCGCGGCCGTCGTCGGGGTGGGGGGCGCAAAATAAAATGTTGCACCCGTTTATGCAACTGCCGGGCCACTCGTTTCGGAAGTGAGACGGTGTAAATTTTACAGTGCGCGGACGATAAACGTGTGCGCCAGATGAAACATGGTCCGGACCATTTTTCTTCGCCATCCATTTGCGCGTAAGTCACCGTGCCGCGCTCTTTTTTCCCCGCGCCTTTTTTTCGTTTTTTTTCTCCCCCCCTTTTTTTATTTACCCCAGTTGCGTGCGCGCGACCGGATCGTTATCCTTGGATCATAATCGTTTTCGACCGCCGCGGATACCTGCGAATGTCCACGGAACGCGGTCGCGTTTCAGGAAACGATTCTGGAAAAGGTAAACTCGCGGATGATCCTTTGTTCTCGCGCTAGTTGAACTAGGAAGACGCTGGTCGATTATTCGTTATACCAACGGAAATGGTTAAACAATGGCGCAGAGGTCTGCAACGAAATTATTGAAAAGAGAATGAAAGCGACCTATTAATTGCTCGGCTTAACTGGCTATTCGAGATACGCACGCGTGTTTATTTCGTTCGATCGAAATTGAACAGGTGTTTAGAATTTCCGCGGATTTTACTCGCGTCGAAGCTCGTTACCTGTAATTTCACTCGGATGAAGAGAGAGAGAGAGAGAGAGAGAGAGAGTAACTCGCTCCGGGAGGCTCGGTATGAAAAACCGACGACCAGCTAAGTCTCGTGGTTACAACGGAAGGGGGTTGAAATTCTTCGTAGCTTCGGGTGATTATCTATAATCAGAATTCGCAATGACGCAACACTGTTTGCTCCACAAAATTGAATTATTGCCCTTCCTGAATTCGTAAAGACTATAATTTCCCATCCCCCCGGCCTGTCCGCGTTTTAAGCGAAACGCGTTAACCGATCAGCCTCGAAAGCGCAAAAAGAAAATCGGTCGTAATAAGCACCCTCGTAGATTGGAAGATTCATGAAAGAAGAAAGGAAGCCAGTGGCAACATTTAACGTCGGGAAAAAAAGCTCGCTGTCGCGGTAAAAAGCCAGAGAAAACTGGCAAGAAACTCGCAATGCTCGAAACGCCCTTCCTACTCTCTCTCTCTCTCTTTCTCTCTCTCTCTTTCTCTCTTCTCAAGACCCCTCTTCTCCTCAGCCTTGGAACTTTGTTGCGGGGTACCTTAGAAAACGATAATTTAATTCGCGAGGAGACCGGCAATTATGCCTGGCGATAAAAAATTATGCCCTCGGAACCCGCGCATGAAAAATGCAACGCGGCTAAACGCTCGCGCTCATATGCCAACTTCCCGGAAGGAGTAAACCGTGCAGTTAGCCTAATTTATGCCAATACCTTTCCCCGCGGCCTCTCCCCGCCTCTGCCGGTTCCCGAAGAGGTTAAAGGTACTGCATCTCGAGAGGCATCGGGTCGTAACGGATAGTCCGCGTTCGCGGCTAAGTTATGACCCCGTAGGGCCCGGCTTCATCCCTCGTAAAAAAGCCGGAACGGCCTTCCGAAACGAGGCAGCGCGCATAATTATCCCGCGCGTCCCTCATTCTCGCGGCCGCTCTTAACTTTACTGTCCTCTCGGACCTGTGCACGCCTGTCGAAACTTTCGTGAAATTACGCGCGAGTCGGCCCCGCGATTATGCACACCCAGCAGCGTTCCTTGGTTCGGCGCGGCCGAAATTTGCGGATCACGTTCCACCGCGGCACGGAATTCGCGGAAATGGGTTATTCAGGAAATTCCCTGGGATAAAGGAGGCGCAGGAGAAGCCGCCGCGTGGGCCGCGAAAATTGGCGAGATCTCGACGGAGCCCGCCGCTGCTGTTGCTCCTGCTCTCGAGGATGATTTATCGCGGGATTAACCAGGGGAGTTTTCGGCGGGATTTTTATTGGCCGGATTCGGCGTGTAATCAACGTGCAGTCCTTCTGAGTAAATTATGTCGTAATCACGCGGGGGTTCATCAGCGGCGGTAATTGCATACGCAAGAGTAATATTTCAAGGTTCGATGTTCCGTGTCGGGTAATAAAGTCATTCGAGTATAAGCTGGTCCTAATTACTCCGAGAGGCTGACGAGGCTCGTTAATTCTTTGATCGAGACACGGTTCGGTCTGTTCCGCGGTATTTCCTCGCCGCGGTAGATTATCGGCGCGTAGTTATTGTCAAACGGGCCTCGAGATGCTCGTCGCCGTTTACGGACCGCGGTAAAACGGCACGTTGTAGTTAAGTATCAATTTGCCGAGGAATCTGTATTAAAACGCGCGCCACGCGAATTTATACGTTCGTAAATGCTCGCGCGCCTCCTTTTTGCTCGCAGCCAGCCAGCGAGAAACGACCCGGTCGATATCGATCAACGGAAAAGGTGCGCGAATGTGCAACCGCGTTCTTACGACTCAATTAAGGTCGGCGCAAGGTGCTCGATTCCTGCGGGACACCCGGAAGGAGCTGGCCGAGTTACACCTGCTGACCGAGATCCAATTTTTCCGCCACGTCTGCGCCGCGACCGCCGTATCTCGCTTCGTTTGTCGGCCGAGAGGATATCCGGTCGCGAAATCACGAGGATCGGTAATCGCGATCGAGAAAGCCTCGCGCCGCCATTTTCTATCGCCCGGCTCGAAGAGTCAACACGCGATTACGAAGGATTCGGATGGTGTAATTTGCGAAGGGTGCTACTTTGCGTCGCGACGTCCGGGGAATTACGCTCGCAATTAGGAGACATTGCGCGGCGATAAGCGCCGCGCTTTCTCCCGCAATGTTTAGGGAATTGAACTCGTGCCTGGGAAAATGTACCGGTCGCACGAACGTGTTACGTATCGTTTCAGCATTCGAGGAATTAAGCCCGCGATTCGAGAAAACTGCCATTATTCGGGGAATCGCGTCATGAGTCAAATGACGTAATTACCGCGCTCGTGATTTATTCGAGTCTTCTATCGTTTAGAAGGAAAATGAACCGAAGAATTTAATTTAGGTTCTTTAATCTAGGTTTACGTATAAACGAAACTTCTCAAATTTCAATTCGAGAAGGATACGTTACTTGTTCGAACCTTAGAGAGAAACAAGTACTCTCGTGCATCTATACGTCTGTTAATTCCATCCCAACTATCCCAGCACTGCATCTACGAATGTAAATACTCGGTCGATTTATCACCGAGAAGCCGGGAAATTACGATTTACTAACGTTAGAGACGGCAATTAAAATTCGCGTTCCTAAAAACTAGATACGGACCGCGTTTTAAATTCTTAAATTTGGGCTCTCATATGAATGAAGCCTCTCAAGTTTTAATTTATAAAGAATTCCTTACTTATACGCACCTTACAGAGAAACGAGAACTCTCGTGCATTGAACTATGCTTCTATTAATTTCATTCCAACTATCCCAGCACAGTGTCTACGAATGTAAATACTCGTTCGATTTATCACCGCGAAGCATGGGAATTACGATTTATTAACTCTAGAAACGGCAATTAAAATTCGGTCCTTAGAAACTAGAAACGTGCCGAACCCCGGGAAGAACGAACAGAGAAAGAAATTGACTATCTGGACATGAAGCAACGGCTCTGTTAGACATGTACGTCTTTCGTAATTTCGTAATTCGAACGGTGGCCAGGCTTAATAGATGCAAACTGCGAGCCGATCAGCGAAAGGGGTCGCGGCCGCGATAAAGATTAACTCTTGGAGCGGGCTGGATCGCGCGCGTAATCAGCAAGGCGGGCATAACCGTGCGGAGTTATCAAATTGATCAAGCCAAAATAATCTGTGCGAGCGACCGCCCCGGTTATGCGCCATAAACGCAGTGTACGAGCAATACCGCGTGCCACCTAACCGTGTACACGTACGTATAAAGCAGCGTCCAGTGTTCGTGGGATCGCCAACACACCGCCGGGGAACATAACATAACCCGGTGTCACGCGCAGGACTTTACAACTCTGCCATCTCGTCGTTGGTCCTCCGCCACCCCTTCGGCCACCCTTACCGTCCTTCTTCCCTTCCCGAAATCCCTTCCCTCCGTCTACGCCCCGCAGACACGCCGCGTTCCCGCGATTTCGTTTCTCCGTGAAATCTGCAACTCCGCCGCTCGGTATGGCGTGGTTTTCCCACCGGAAGCCGCTGAAAGAGGCGGGACTACTTTCCGCCGAGACTCGGATGGCAATTGGGCGGCGATGCCGGTGTCAACGACGGTTTCCAAAATGCTATGGCCAAAGACGGGAATTTTTGTTTCGAAGGTCCACGTCGAAGAAGGAAGATGGTGAATCGACGCAATCGGAACTGAAACGAATGAAACTATTTTCTAAATTCTGGTACCTCCGTTGAGGATGGTTGTCGCCAAAGACACGAATATTCGTTTCGAAGCTCGACGTCGAAGAAGGAAGATGGCGAATGGACACGATCGGAGTTGCAACGAATGAAACGCGTGCAGCTACAGGGCGGACAAAGTTAAAGTTGTTTAACCTTAGATTAAAGTTAAGAGGGGTTCGGGTGATGTGGACCGACGAATTTGCATAAATTACTCGCGCAGTAATGCAGTATGTAGCGCATGATTGGATAGAATGGGGCTGAGGTAATAGCGATGCGCGCGAGATGCTGGATCATCTTCATAATTCGTCTGTTTGAAAGTTGTCTGCGTAGATCTCGCGTGATCCTTGAGAGGATCGTGATTCGAGTAACGCGAATTTTGACACATTTCCATAAAGGTTTGGGAATAACAGTCAAATTAATCTAAATAATTAGTCTTATATTTTGTCGCCTTATAGTGGCTTTAAACGTCTACCTAAACCTCCGATTCACAAAATTATGCGATATTAATTGTATTATTCTTCTTTTAAGTTTCTCTCTTTTGAATCCTTCCATCCACCGATCATGTGACCAGTCGTGTCAGATTTAACGTCGATCATAATCGGAATTAACAAAGATTTGAACGTGAAAGACGCGTCGGATATTACACGCTACAAATTACACCTGTACACGTCTAATTTCCCGGTTTCTCCGTTCAAGAGCTCGACAATGGCGGCGTGGAAGATTCCGGGAGGAATGACGAGTGGACAGTGGCTGGGGTCGAAGCGAGAGTGGTCACCTGATGGATCCGGAAGAGGAAGAGTCGAAAAGAAAGGCGGAGCTCGAGCGGCTGGTCATCGAAGTCTCTGGGAGTGACAGAATGATGGCCAGAAATAGACGTCAAGGGAAAAGAAAACAAGGGCCGGTGGCACGGTCGGCCATGGTAACGTCGGAGAAGGCAGTGAACATCCTCCTGGGTGCTGGCAGATATTACTATAATGCAACTCTGGACATAAACGCGTTTACGACGCGCTGCGTTGTCATTACGCGGCCCCTGCATCGTTCGCCAGTGGCTTTAACTTTATCGGCACCACCACCGACACCGACGCTACAATCATTGTTACCACTACCAAAAACGACCGGCAATACGAGCCCAGCCACCTTCTCTGTCGAACGAAGAAGGCCCTATCCCTTTCCGACCGCCGTGTCCCCGCTTTCCCTCGAGAAACACCTGTCTTCCCTGTGCTTTACGGTGCACTCGTAAAAATTAATTACCTATAATTAAGAAAAATCGCGACCGCGCCGTTCTGCAGCGTGACGCGAAGGGTTGCAAGGGCGAGACAGCCAGGATTCCGTCGAAGATATTCTTCGCGCCGACTTTTTCGGGCTTCTGCCGCAGAGGGGACGTTTTATGGTCCCAAATACTGGCTCCAGTCGGGGGTCGTTTCTTCGGCTACCATCCGCTTTATCGTCTTTGCGCGTACAAAGGGGAAGCTCCTAGCTGTTGCGAACGAGCTTCCAAATATCACTCCTGTCATCTTTACCCGGTTTTCGAACGGTAGAAACCAGGAAATTCTCGAAAGATTAGCTGGTAGATTTGTAACAATTGTTCTCGAATTTTTGGCAATTACTCGAAGCTCGAAATTCTTTGATATCTCGATAATGTTTTATGGATCGAAGAAACTACTATTCTATTCCATTCTATTCTATTTTTAAGATTAATTTATGATAGTTATCGGCAATATTCCAAGGATCTCGGAAACTCTCGAATTCTCCAAATGTTTCTTCGTGTATTTATCCAAACCTGCGTGTAATTTTCAAAGGATTCTAATCATATCACAAATTTAAAGAAGGATACTCAAAGGACCGTAACTTAAAAGCGGCGGAAGAATTTTGCAAAGCTATCTTTGCCTCTGTCTGAACGTCCGCGCGCGTTGTACGTATTTGAAACGAAGCAGAGTGTACGCGAGCAGGAACTATAACTGGTGGAAGGAGCACGAAACGACCAGAAGAAGACAAAGTACCTGAATATGTATTCGCGCGTGCGTTATATCCGTGCATACACGTGCACGAGCCCTGTCGTACACGCATTGCCGGGGTGTTGCGGCAAGGAAGGGTTTAACGATTCGCGTAGCTGCGTCGATTTACGGCCCCTAAAACACATCGAATGCGCTTTATATGTATGTAAATTAGGTCAGCCGCTTTGCTCCGCCCGGACCCCAATCTTCGCGGCGCTGTGCACAGGGTAAAACCGAGTCGAAAGCAAAATTACGACGTTTTCGTTTCGCCCGACAACCGAGTGGAAGGGATCGTATAAAGTCGAACTTTGGCCCGCGTTACTTTAACTTCCGAGAGTGGTGTAGCTGTGCATCCACCACGGGTAATACGTTTTGGCGCCGGTGATTGGTTAACGAGAGCTAGAGGTGGGATACAAATTTCAAATTCCGGAAAATCTATCCTCCCGTTCTCTCCCGAATTACCGAAGAAATCACGTTGCGCGTGACGATTAAGCGCATTCCGTACGAGAAATTACATTCTCCTGAAATCATATCGTTAGAAATATTCCAGTTTCACGTTCGTTGAAGGTTTATATAAGAATTCTCAGCTCCGACGGGCAACGCTTTTCGACAGCGTCGATCGAAGGAAAAGCGAAGAAGAAATCGAAAGCTCGAGAATCTCGATAGTCAAGGAAGTAATGGCGTTATTATCCAGTGTCAGGTAAAACCATGAAATAGACGTATTCGTTATCGAATCGGCTGTAAAAGGTGAGGTCGTACTCGCAAGCTGTGCTATCGCGTCGACTAACAAGGGTAGTTAATCGAGTGTCAAACCAGTTCTAAATAACCAGTTCTCGAAAACAACAATACTGGATCTCGGTCTAGCTAGAAGAAGAAGCGTGGCCGGGTGAAAGAAAGCCGGGATTATCTGGGAAACTATCAAGGAGATTCGCTGTAACTATGCGTAACTCGCGCTGATTATTCCTTCGGCCAGGAGCTTAACATCCGGCTAACTACCCTCGCGGCCGCGTTACGTACGTTTATTACATAAACGTTGGCGCGATTATTCGCCGGCGCAGGGAGGGGAAAAAAGGAACGGGAACGGAAAGATTAGAAATTAACACCGCGCATGAATAACATAATCTGCGGCATAACCATAAACATGACGACGCCATCACCGGGGCGAAACGGCGGCGAAGGAACTCCGGTTCTGATAGCGATTGCACGTCCGCGCGGAGCGAGTTCCCCGGTGCTCGTTTTTGCGGCAGAAGCGGCGATTTGGCGAGTCGTGCGCTAATTATCATTCCTTTCTCCGATTACCTTCACACTTGTTTGCCTTGCCGAAGTCCGCTAATGGCCGCCCTTGAGTCGCGGCGCGAAAGGGACGCCGCGGCGTCTCTCTCTCTCTCTCTCTCTCTCTCTCTTTTCTTCCATCGCGAAATCGCCGCGTTTTGCCGGCAATAAATCGTAACAATGCAGCGACGCTAGAAGAAACGGCGAATTTTGATTTGCGAGCGTCGGATCGCCGGTAATTTCGGTAATAGCTTACGCGCCGTACCTCTCTCCCACTCTCTCTCTCGTCTCTCTCGCTCTCGCTTAGCTCTCCGTCCTTGTTCTTTGCAGCAAGCCGCGGAGGAAGGAGAAGGAGATAGCCGCGATTCAAAGTAACCGCTTTCAGAGCGACCGTTTCGCCGTGGTAACTTCATAAAACAGCCCCCCCGCGTTCAGATGATTCTCTATAAAACAGTATATCTCAATTCCCGAGGTGGCCGCACTCACACTGGTCCCGGTTCTTCTCGATATAACTGGTGTTCCTGCCGCCTGTTCGCTTTTCTTTCGCCTGATCGACGTTTATGGGGTTCGACGGTGAAAGTTCGAGTAGGCGCACTCGGGATTGGGAGGGGTGCCGGCCATGGCACGGCCACTTTCGCTGCAATTCTTCGCCAATTTTCGTCCGCGTTATTCACGTTATTACGGCCACGCGAAATTATACATACGTACGTGTGCTCCTCGATCTCGGTGAAAATCAATCGGAAACAGGTGTCCGGTCGATTTTCGAGAATGTAATAAGCCCTCGATCAAGATACTTCTCGTAATTCTTCGACACAGGGTTCCTTGTTCATTCTGGACACCCCGTGTGTCGCGTTTGAAACTTTCTGCCAACTAATTTCCCTAATCTTTGAAAAATCTCTTGAATACACTTGGAGCAAGAGTTCGGTGGAGGCTAATTACGTCGTCGTAGGAAGAAATCGGTGAAATCGGGGCAACGGTTGGTACGTGGGGATTAGAAGGCGACTCACGGGGTTATCCGGGCATCGATACCGCGTTTGAGCACCGAAATGGAAGCAGCGCGTGGAAAGAGAGGGGTCGAGGCCGGCCTGGCACCGGAGGGAAACAGTCGGCGAACTTTATGATCACCCAGTACAACTTGAACGGGAATAGCACGTTCTAAAGGCTTGAGCGCCGCTGCCTACGTAGGTTGCAGTTTGAACTATAAAACGACGTAAATTATGGCCACGGATTGCAATATTATGAGGCTATATACGCACGTTTAATGATCGAAGCTACCGGGCAGGGGAGCGCGGCTAAATATTGTCCGGAAATGGTGTGAAGGCGCAGCCTGGCTCGTCTTCGGCCGACTGGCAAGTATTGACCGATACATTCGTGACTGCACGCTGCCAGGCTTTCCATTCCCCCGGACACCGGCGGATTCCGTGAGAAAACGCCTGCAAACGATCGCAAAAAGACCGCCGCGCCGCTCGCAGCCTGGACAAAATCAACTCCATCGCTGGATGGAATCGAGCCGAGCGAAGGCATTACGGCTGGTAATAATTGACACCTGTTTAGAGCATCGAACTCCGAGTTCTCGTTCGTTTGTTCCCTCCGCCATCCTTCGACCTGTCGTTCTTCCATCGTATTCCTCGAAATTTCCGACTTTCGGTGTCTTCGGAGTTTCCTCTTATTAGTTGAAGGTGTTAAGAATCGATCTAACTCGTTGCTACCTTTTTATGGAATTTGGTGTCCTTTTCTAGTCGATTTATAATTTGCGAGTTCAATCGAGTTTATTTTTCGGTCGGTTCGTTGGCGACGTATTTATTTTTACTCGAATGCTCGAAGGACTTTGCAGCTTTCGCGTCTTGAACGGAAAGAAGAGGCAGGAGATATATCTATATACACGGAAAGAGTATAATGCAGCTGGTTCTTTCGTCTGTTCTTAAAGATCGTGCCATCGGAGAGCGTATTATCCATCGACAGAAAGAAAACGCGTATTAAAAAAAGAGGGAAAAAAGGAAGGACCTTAAGAACCGATTAAAACGTCTTTAACCTCGACTAATTCCCCGGGAAGTTGCGGCTGCAGCCTCGATATCTCTGTCAATGCCCTTCGGAGTATTATTCCTGGTTCCATAAGTAATCCGCAGCGGCGCGATATTCCGAGCGAGGGCCATAGAGATCTGCAAAAATCCTTCTCCTTGAAAACACTCGATCCTTCTTCTCGCAATTAACCCGATGCCCTCCGCTTTTCCACGTTTCCGCTTAAGATCTCGCCGGGTTCCACGTTCCCCGATAAAGAAGTCGGAGAAGAAGGCTGAACGGGAGAGGCGCAGGAATAAGAATAAGAAGAAGAAGACGGAGGAGGAGAGGAAGGAGTCGATAGGAGGAATTATTCATCAAGCAGCCCGCCGGTGTTCTTTAAGCACAAAGACAAGGGAGTCGTTTGGAATCCATTGAAACAAGAGCGAAGTGTTTCTCGTTACCGGATCACGGCGGGAACCGTAGCTGGAACGTAATCTTTACGGGTAGACGAAGATGCGGGTGAAATATCAAGTTCGTTTCGTTTCACGACGTCGGCCGAGTGTGTCACGTTCGAGCGAACTCTCTCTGCTATGCCTATCAGCCTCCCCCGACGCCTCCCCCGACGCCTCTCTCCAGTTGTAAACTTATTTTCGGCGTCCCGACCCGAAGCTTCAAGCGAAACGCCGCGGCGATATATTCGTAGAGGGGATATCGTAAATCTCGCGGCTTAGCCGACGACGATAATTGTTAATTACGCTGGTTGCAAGAAGCGGCGGTTTCATTTAAATACGGTATAAGTAAGCAACCGGGCTGCCGCGGGGACGGCGAGCAAAGCGTCGCTAACGAATCTAAACGCCGGAAGGGACAAGATCTGTTTTATTATCGGCGCATAAATCCTGCAATAAACAACGACATAAGACAAGCCGGTATATTACTCGGTCATAAAAGGCGAGAACGTTGCTG
Source organism: Euglossa dilemma (assembly GCA_002201625.1). Classification (NCBI taxonomy): domain Eukaryota; kingdom Metazoa; phylum Arthropoda; class Insecta; order Hymenoptera; family Apidae; genus Euglossa; species Euglossa dilemma. The sequence goes on along the minus strand of NIJG01000273.1, from coordinate 5,346,511 downwards.
TCGCGGTTACTGCGTGGTTTTGTTACATTTTCGCGGGAATGTAGCAAAGGGGTGACTTCAGCCGACAGAGTCCGAGGAGACGCTCGTTTCGTTCTCGCGTAAATCCGCGCAAACGAGATCGCGAAATTTTCCTCCGATCGTCGGACAGCTTCTGTCACGCGACGATTCCTCGAGTTTGCCGACCTCTTATTACCGCGAATTAGGCGAGACGTAGATTATATTCGCGTCGGGAACGACAGGATATCGATCCTCGGAATGTCTGCTGGTTCGGCGAAGCCGGTGTAAAAATTGGCAACGCGATATGTTCCCAGGAGAAAGCGAGGGGAGCGAGAGGGAAGATTCCCGGAATGCCGAAGAGGAAGGAGAGCGCGGAAGAAAATGGCGGCCGTTCGGCGAACGCACGACAAAAGGAAGCTACACGCCGAGGCGTCCCGCAAAACGGACGCATTGTGCCAGCTCTTCCGGAGAAATATAAAGAAAGCAACAGCCCTCGGCGTGTGGATCTTGCCCGAGTGGCGAGTGTATATATCGAGGAGCGGTTATTACGGCAACAATGATGCGCGAAATTATCGATCAATGGGAGGTTGATACAAAGAGATCCTCCCTCAGATTACTTTGTTTCCCGGGTATCGCCGACCGGACACGACAACGCGCATCCTCGCGGTATTATCATCGTCAACCACCTGCTCTCTCTTCCCCTGCTCCCGACCTCGCTTTCAATGCGTCCTACAAGACGCGAATTTTCGGCGTGCCAGCGATCACGCGACCATCGTCGGTAAAAACCCGCGTTTCACTTAGGCTTCTATCCCAAAAACGTAGCTCCGCTCGGAACAATGTTGCGGAGACCAGTGTTCGGCTCTGGTACCCCCTGTCCAGGACTCGGCTTCATTAGGTAATTATCCTGATCCGTGTGAATCCCTTTATGCTTCACTTTCTCTTTTTCGTCGGCCATCCATTCTTCACCCTGGCCCTGGTTCGTTTATCTCATTGTTTTCTCGCCTTTCATCGAACATGCACCGATCGGCCGGCAGATCACGCAACATTGTCGGTCGCCACGCTCTCCGGCGTTAATTAGCCCCCAGGAATCGCGAGGAAGAGCCCGGTCCAGGGACCAGGCCACGAAACAGCCGTTACGCACCTTCAGCCCTGGGTTTATACTTCTGGGAAGATGCTCGTAAAGACTGCTTGGCTTTCGTTGGCTCTGTTATTAGCCGCGCATAGTCTGCGACTTAAAACGGGCCAGGCCGGGGCCCACGAGAGAGCCCGGCAGAGTTAGGGGTCCCGGAGGGGGCCCGAGGATATAATCGCGCCTCGCCACTCTCCAGCCTTTCACCCAATACCACTAATCTTCCGCGGCTGACTACCAACGCGAGAAAAGGTGGCCGCTTCGGCTCCCCGGGATTAAAAGGCCTCCTGCTTTGGAACTATGTTCCAAAGCAGGATTGAGTGATCGAGGCGCGAGCGTGCGCGTTCCACGGGATTTAAGGAAGCAGCCTCCTCGGGTTTATCGGTCCTTTAGCTGCTCTAAACGGCCGTTCGAGCAGGAATACTCCCATGGGTGCCGTCTTGAACCGCGACCGCGGGTTTCTTTCGTACGATCGGTCTCTTCCGAGCGGAACGGAACGAAACAAAACGAAACGGAAGGAAAGGAAGTGATAGACGCGACGCCGAGTGAAAGACCGGAAGCGCGGAAGGAACCGTGGTGGACGAAGACACGGGTAAGACGATTAGCATCGGTCGGGCTGGAAGAGGAGAACGCGAGAGGAGAAAGGTGCGATCGGCGGCGGCACGCCGGAGGGAAAACAGAGAGAAGGTCCCGTGGACGCGGGCGAAGGGAATCCCGTCGGGACGGAGAAGTTTTACGCGGAGATTATCAGGAAGCGGAGCGGACGCCCATGAATACGGAGATCCTGCCGATAAAAGGAGGAAAAAGAAGGCGCGGAGACGCGGAAAGATGGGCGCGGGCGCGGGTGCGGTGGGAAGAGGAGGGCAAAAGGAAAACACGGCGCGGATGGTAGCGGGAAGGCGACGGGAGAGAGAGGAAGATGGAAGGAAGGGAAGCGGGAAAGACAGAGGGCCAGAGGCAGTAGGGAAAGAGTTGGTAACCCAGTGCCGCCAGGAGAGTGCCGGAGCAATGTAGTCGACCACGAATGAGCGTACCAACGGATGGAGAGGCAACACTTTGTAGTTTTAATCGATCCGGTGGGACGGGGGAGAAAGACGGAGCACCCCGTGCTCGCAGAGGGTGAGTCGGCATGTGCGGCAAGGAGAGAGAGGGTGCGGGAAGCGGAGCGAACGACTGGGAGACGGAAGAGGGACGAAGAGGGTGGCCATCGGCGGAAGAAGGACGCGCAGAAGTGGCCGAGCGACGAGGAGACGGTGGTGCAAGAGGGATGGAAGGAATACCCGGAGAGAGAGTAGAGACCCACATCCTGCCGACTCCTACAACTTCAACCACCAGCTGGCTACACCTCCTGCCTCCACGGGGCGAGTTATATGTGAAAAGCACGTGGACCTTCGGGAGGAAGAAGGACGGCCGGATTCATTCATTTCCTCGTATATTTCCTGGAAAAGATCCGCACGTACTTTCGTCAATGTCGCCGGGGTTCCAGGGCCCGAGGAACAGGTGGAAGGTCGGCTTTCTTTCCGGATACCGGCTCGCCGACATTCCCAAACTCCACCCTCGCTGATCTTATTTTTTTCCCTTTCCATTTTCCACTATAACACGGAGTCGCGAACGTGAAAATGGCTAAAATTGAACTCGCTGGTCGTGAAGATTTATTTACGCGGTCGGACCATTTCGGAGACGTCAAAATCGGTTGGTCCGAGGAGGGAATAAAATAGAAACGTTTAACTATTCACAATCTCAGTCGCGTTTGACGGCATTATTGCCGCTATTTTCGCGTTTTTCTAATAAATGACAATTAGGAAGAATAGACGGAGAAAAGTCGAGAATTCCTCGACGCGTCGACGACAAACTAAATTTCTCTAAAGAGAGAGAATGCGCGTCGGTTTTCAAACTCGAAGTAACTCGTCGATATCCCGTTACTCTCTGCGTAATTTCGAGGATGGCCGGATCGAAGCGTTCTCATTAGTAACTGCGAGGGCCTAATCAGCGGTTTGGCGATCGATAGCAGGCTGGTGGTAGCGAGCGTAAGGCAGCACGTAAAGAAGAACGATAATTTACTGTCAGCTAGCGTGACCGGCGCGCGATGGCCGGTTAGAAGAGGAGCGAGACCCCGAAGAACTGGCCGTCTTCGGGCGATGTTTCAGCCCGAGCCGAAACGTATTCGCAGCGGAGGACGCGCCTCCAAGGGTCGAATCACGACGGAATATTGTCGAGGTCGATGTCGGAGAAATCGAGGGGAGAACATTAAAACACCGAGGGTGCGGACAGTAATAGTGGCGCCGGCGAGGGTAGCTCGTCGCTCAAAAGGGGTAAAATTTGGACTTAATAAAGGCAGGCTGCGCAGTAACGAAACACGCGGTTATATTTACGGGAAATTCTCCACGTTTGACCACGTTTTCCCGCGTGGACAGCTCGATCCTGCGAGATCCATCGGGCGCCGAGAGGAAGCGCGACGCAGATGGCGGAAATAATTAACTCGCATATGCCTCATATGCAAAAGATAAGATGCAAAAAGTCAAGTGTAATATATTCAGCAGGCCGCAGGTCCGGCGCAGTCGAAAAAATTTCGGCAGATTCGCATCTCACTGGAAGCGTAACGCGTTGGATTCGCCGAGCGGATCGACGCGTTTCGATACGTTTATTCGCGGCGTATTTCTTCCCGGCTGGAGAACCGCGCGTTATTTCACTCGTTGAACGTTTCGCGGTAAAAAGGAAACCATTATGGTTCCCGATGGTTGGTAAAAGCTGCTCGTTCCCCGATGTTTCTCCGCGTTTGCTAGCTCATCTGGCCCGCGATGATCGCGCTCGCGTTTCGACGAACGGCGTAGCAGCGGTCGCGTGTAAAGTGTCCTAAAGAGGGTAATTTCGCGGCTACGTACGCACCTGTCACGACGCCTTAACGACTCGAGACTCCTCCATTCGTCTTGCACGCGTCGGCCGAACCGACGTCGGAACACGGCCGGGGAGAAGCGTTGTCGTCGTTCCGATCGGAGAGACAGAACGAAACGAAAATGGCGCGCTATCGGCTCGTAGCGTTGCAATTACCAGCCACGGGGTTCATCGCGCCCCTGAAGATAAATGAGACAGTGGATCAACGTCGACGAACTCCGACTTCTGTGTACGACGATTTATCAAAATTAATGACCGCCGAGGCCTACCGGCCCGACCGGCCGTATATGTAATTGGAGTGCATCTGTGACTTGCAATTGATAGGACAGATACTTAAGGAACGGTACGTGGACGGTGCCTGTGTAATTCCCAGCCAACGGTTTCGGCAAACGCGTACCCTCTTTCCATCGCGTAACCAATTTTTCCACCATTTTCCACGATTCTTCCTCGTCTCCAAGACAGTTATACCAGCTCTATTAACGAGAGAAAAAAACGGAACTTTTTAGGAAAATTATTCGAAACTGGAAATAAAACCGAGAAGAAAGAATCGGAAATCCACCCCCTTCTTCGTGGATTCTTCGGCGGTGGGAGTCGAATCGAATTCGCGAGTGACGCCATCGAGGGTGTACCTCTAGGAGAAGCCACGTGTTGAAAATCGGGAAGAAAAACGGAAGAACCGTGATCGGGGAACGGTTGGCTAACAAGGATGGGGTGAGGATCCCCTTCTCGGGCGGGCGGCCGTCCCGCGGAAGGAAATCGGAAGGAAAAAGCGTGCGATCTATCGGCTGAGCGGTTAAAATCACATCGTTAGGAGCCGGTGTGAACCCGGTGCGGTGTCCCTGGCGCAAGGAGGACCGGCGGGTGCCGTGAGATCGGTCCTTGGCGGCAATCGCTCCTCCCGGGCATCCCCGGCGAAGTACTCTTCAGCCCCGTCGGGCTGATTTGCATCACGGTTACGAGCTCGTTCGAGCTCGTGGTGGTTATATTACAGAGCGAGGGAGAGAGGAGGGCCAGGGTGGAAAAAGGGGGACAGCGGCGCGCGGGTGCCTCTGGCGCGCGGCGTTCCACCCCCAAAGCAGCTCGCAGGAGGCAGCTCGGACACTCATAACAATCATAACAACGGGATCTCGCGAGTAACTCGCGGACCACCTCCGCGCATCGGGCCCGCCCCCGGGACCGCCCACGTTACCCCTTCCTGTCGAGGCGAGCATTGGCTGGCGGCTAGGCGGGAGAGAAGCCACGACGGGTTGCCTTCCCTCGGCTCAACAGCGGGGCCACTACGCAGCCAGACTGCGAACCGTCAGGATTCAGGTCCAAGTTTTCGCGCCGAGCTTCGACCGCGCAACGTGCACACCACGCTGCCAGCGACACGAGGACCTAGAGGGATCCGGCAGCAGCCACCCGGTGTATCCATCTCTCGTAGTCCTGGATCATCCACGACTTCGACGACACTCGTCTCTGCAGCGCGGATTCCTCGAATCCTCGATCGGACCAGCAGACGCTGCACCAGGGACCCGGGGTGGCGGCGGCGGCGCCGGTGCTAGTAGTAGTAGTCCTCCAGCTGGGCCCGCAGGCTACGGAGGAACAGACTCCGGCTGACGGGATGTGAAGCGCCGTACGGAGGAAGAGAGGCCGAGAGTGAAGGAAGTTTGTGATACGTCGAGTGGTGCGAGTTGGAGAGTGATCAGGGAATCAGAGCGTAGAGGTGCGTGCGCCGTTGTGTCGGCACGTGGACGCACCAAAGGAACACGCCGTCTAGCATACGGTAGCACAGAACATACCTGGACACTGCCGGTCGACCGACCGTCGTCACGGTCGGGGCTGGTTCCGGTCGTGGTAACGCGTGGACGACCACGGCAACGACCACGACGACGACGGCAGTGGAATAAGTGGTCATCATCGTCGGTCGTCTGACCGCTGCGTGCATAGACTACTTGTGCGTCGTCGCGATCGATCGGATATAGGCGGCCCTGTGCGGTGGTGGCTGGATCGTGGAACAGGTCCGGCTCGACGGGACACATACTCTCTCTCTCTCTCTCCCTCTCCCTCTCTCGTCTCGACGGAGCCGGGAGTCGTTCAGTGGGGTGTGAATTAGGACGGGCTGCAAGGGGTTCGCGTGTCGGCGCTCGAAGACTGTCGAAAATATATTATCGCGCGAGGGCCACGTGCGGGAGGCACTAAACGTGGCAGGTGTTACGGACAGGTGGTGGCCGAGTTAATTGCACGGCAATAAACGTAGTAGACATTCTGCGAAAGATTGATCAACGGCTGGTGGTGGCCAGCGCGTGTGCCGAGAGGGTGGAGCGGGTATCGTTCTAACGACGAAAGCGTCGCTCGCCGATGCAGTAACCGGCCGCGACGATACAAGGACTCCGGACTCTAACAAACTCCTAATTATCGCCGGCGGGTAATTGCGACACGCACGTGACCATCGTGCCGTGTTCCTGTTGGCGGCGTGGAATTGCGCGCGATAAGCACGCTCGTCGCGCACGTCGCCTACGACAAATAGAATAATTAAAATCGCATTAAAGGAACGGTCGTTCGCGCGCTTTGTGCCAGTCCGATCCGCGCGTACGCGTTATCTCGAAGGTGAACTCGGCGACGTGGCGTCGAGCCGCGACGTTCCACTCTCTCTCTCTTTCTCTCTCTCTCTCTCTGTCTTCGCGGTCGATCTCCAGCTGATCCGAGTGGAAAGAAGAAGAAAACAAACGCGAATACGCAGACAACTGTGTTCCAGCGCCGCGTCGAGTTTCTTGCGCGGAGAGTTTGTAAAAGGTGACTCCGCGGAGCGACATTCCTTCCGGGTGGCAGGAACGATCGAGGAATCGAGCGACGTATTATCGGGCCGCGAGCAATTAACTGTTTGCTTCTTAATCGCTCCTAATTACTCACAATTACCCGGCGTAATTAAGTAGGCTGATGTCACCGGCGGTCGATGTATTTGTGAATCGTTCGTCCGTCGACGTCGGTCCACCGTCGCCATCCGGACTGCTGCCTGTCGTCGCTGGTCGCTGGAAAATTACCGGGGGATCGTGAAAGAGAAAGGAAGAGGACGAAGGTGCCCGTGAACGGGCAGGAGGAACAGAGAGCAGGCCGAGGCCGGGGCCGAGATTGTGTCCGGGAAGTTTACGGAAACGACGATATAACTCGTCAGACTGGGGAGACGCGACGAGATCTCGGTTCCGTTCGAGCAGGTGGCATCCGGCTGAATAAATAGAGCCAAGCGGTCCACGCAACCTACGTCAGGACGACGTCCCACGTACGTCAGTCACAGGTCGTCTCAGGTGAGTGTCAGTGGCAACTTTTACTACTCGTGCATATTAGAACGGAATGACTAATCTCGCGGTAATTACGTACACCGTCGAAGCGCGATGTCTCGATACCGTTCCGTTTCCAGGATCGATCCTTTTCTCCTGTCGTGCATCGGTCTCGTAAAAGTTTCACGTCGCCTCGTTGCAAACGACGAACTCCCGTGTCCTCGTTCTATTCGCGTTTCGATCGAAAAGATCCGAAAAGATTCCAACCTTCTACCGTCTTGTCCGATCTCGCGAGATAGGCCAGAGACCGTGCTAGACGAATTCTCCTTTTCTTTCTGCCGTCGTAGCGTCTAATAGAATAGACGGTAATCGCGGTAATTGGCGGTAGTCGAATGGAAAGGAATATATTTCCATCAAAATTCGGTTCGGTCGATCCAGCCGTGTATTTATATCTGGCCAGGCAATTGCGAGGCTCGCGAGCGATAATCGTTGCCCCGATAGCATGAAGTTAATCTCTGTAATTAAGAAAGTTACTCGGGGGCCTGGCCACGCGGGAATGTTGCTAGCGAGAGATTGAAACCGGCGCTGGGTTCCGCGCGGCTCGCCCGCAGCCGGTGATAATTCCCCGCGGCTACTTAGCTGCGTTCCAATAATTAGGGTGATAATTATGCGCGATCGCGTACGTGTCTGTGTCCAGCGTGACCTGAAAATGCTAATTGAAGGATCGGCCGGGTATGTGTACGCAACGGGTAACGCTTTCTTAACCTTCGCGGTTTCGCGCCGCGTTCACGGCTTTGTCGCGTCCCAGCCGCGGAGAAATAGGAATTTCTTCGCGGTCGTACGTTTAATTAGAGCGTGTTACGTTGTTAGGCCGTAAAATCGATCGGCCAAGTTTCTACTCTTTTCCCCCTGTTTCCTCTCCTCCCGACAATCGAGCAATGCTCGTGAAAAAGCGAAAAAGACGCGTCGAGCAAAGCGCTTCCGCGTACGGCTCGTAGAGAGTTCGGTGTAGGAATCTCTCCTGTGAAAAAAATTCTCTCTTTCTTATCCATCTTCCCGTTACTCCGCTGTAAAAATATCGAAGAAAGGATTTTCCAAAGTCCGTATCTCCTTAACCGTCTCGAAACGCGGTTATCGAGGATCTAAAATTCACTTGGTCCTATAAAAACTCTCAGAATCCTCGGATTCGTCGACTCGCAATTTCCTAGAACGACTAAAAACACCGCAAAGAAAAAAGAAAAAAAGAAAAACAAGGAAAAGAAAGAATGAAGTAAAATAAAAACCGTGGAAAGAAGCGAGAGGATAATCCGCGAGGTGTCGGAAAAATTCAGAAATTGCCGAGATTCGTCGCGAAGAGATCGGTCGGTTGGGATAAAAAGCAAGAGGAATGAGGAGGGAAGAGGAAAAGCACGGTGGAATCGCGATGGCGAAATTCTAAACCTCCGGTGGCGCGACCACGCGCGCCGCAAGCTCTTCATTACAGCGATTCGATGACTGCCTGCACCGCGTCGGCCGACAACTGCCCTCGACCGTTGAAAAAGAGGCCGGTGAACCGCGGTTCCATCGAAATCATCGGCGGAATGATCCCGGCCCGGTGGGTTGCGCGTACGCGCGGCCAAGTGCGTGTCGAACACGCATGCACTCGTCATGAATCCAATTAACCAGCGCGCATACGCGCGCGCCAGATATTTTCGATGAAATGACACCGTCAGTGAGCCACCGCTGGCCACCGTGCCACACCGTTCCCGGACCATGTGATTGGAGAGGTAAACAGGAGCACGTGTTGGCAGCGTGACTACGAGTGACGCCGCGGGGGTTGAGGGCGGATAGAAAGCGAGGCGGAGGTGGACGAAGGGTGTGCGGAGTGGTTTGTCGGATGGGAAGGGTGTCGAGGGTAGAAAATCAGTGCGAGCAACCGGAGGGTAGGAGAGTTCTTTGCTTGCCGCCTCGGGACCATGGCGAGTCGCTGAAAGAGGAGGAGAGGGTTGCGGGCGGCCGAGGAGCAAGAGGGAGAGACCGCTTTGCTCGACGTGGAAAACGAGGAAGGGAATCGAGAGAGGGAAAGAGGAGGAAAGTGGCGGTTGATGGAGAGTCGAAGGCGGAAAATCCCAAAGGAACCACTCGACTCGCGATATCGTTGGGACAGTAGTTCTCTGCCGGTGCTTCCAAAGAAGACTGTCGCTTTTCTTATCTGTTCCGGCATTCTTTCGGTATTTATGTCGCTTCCAGCTTCTTACCGGGACAAAATTGAAAAACCGCCGTTGCAAATTGTTTCCTTTCCCGCGATTTCGACCACGTTTTCGTCCTTTTCTTGGGATAACTCGGTTATCCGAGAAGAAACGTAATTCCACCTGTGTGATGCAATTGTTTTCTGTATTTTTTATTTCTCTGTTGCGCGGTTTAAAATTCGAGAACCTCCAGTGTAACGTCGTTTATACGTACAGATAACTATTGCCACGGTTGACCAAATAATCGACAAACCGATAGATGGAGAAACGAAAGAAGAACTTTGAGAAAATGAAATAAAGTTCGTCGAGTGACTAAAACGATATCTCGCATATCCGATGCCAAATTAAAAAATTTAGACTGTGGCAGGCTCGGCGTTATTAAATGCGTTTCTTAACGTAGGTGTATTAATTATCGACAACCTATCTTTATTTTCGTAGATTTTTTTTACGCGCTGTACGTATTTTCCAGGATTTATCGACCCATTCGTCGGAACGTTCGGAAAGTATTTTTCTCCTCGAAACTAATAACGGAGATTTCTTACAACGGAGCGGATTTTTCGATTTCATTTTCATTACGCGAATTGTTTATCATCGACAAATAAAAACTCTTGGTGTATTTTTCTCTCCGCCCCCTTTTTTTCCACGGGAGAATAGAGAAACGTGGAATTCGTTTACGCGGATATTTATGGGAAGATTAATAATTTCCCGGATTGGAAGATGGAATCTCAGAGATAAATACATAGCGGAGAAAAGAGGTTTCATTTTAGCGGGAGAGAAATGGACGTGAAAGTGCGAATAAACGTGCGGTGAGTAATAGAGAGAACGCGGATATTGTCCAGGTCAAGAAAAGTAATCGATGCTTTCCCCTTCTTAAATCCTTGCACATTTCTCCTCGTTCCTCCGCGTTTATCCTCTGTCTCTGTTCTCCTTTTCCCTCGGCTCGTCAACCCCCGTTTGCAGCCCCATTCAGCTCCCTTTTAGCCGATTCAACCCCTGCCGACGATCCGGCGCGCGATAACGTTTCGCTCGACAACTTACCCACTTCCAGCTCGCTTTGTAGCCTTGCTTCTCTATTTTCCATCCGGCGCCCTCCATCGATTATCGACTCACGAATCATCGCCGCTAAGCAAGTTACGCCGCCGTCTTCGAGCGTCAAATGTGAATCGAGTGTTTCCCACCGTTTCGTGCTCGAGCGCGATATCGCGTATTAATCGCCGACACATCGCCTCTCCTTCGATTCGATTAAGTAATTTTCCTCCATTTCGAAATTGATTTTCTTCCCTTATCCCGCCGCCGCGCCGCGCCGATCTCTTTGCTCCCGATTATTTTCCCAGATATTATCCCGAGCTATAATTAAAATCGCCGCGGAATTATTCTCCCTCCCCGTCGGCAACCTCGCTGGCTTAATTTTTCACAGCCGCGATAATTATTATTAGCCCGAGGTCCGTGTCGCTTCGTCGATGTTTAATCACCACTTCGATCGTCTTCGGTTAAACGCGAATCATGTATCACGGATACTTTCGGAATTTATATTTCAAACAAATTATTTCCGTAAGTCGAACCGCGTCGAACAAATTCGCTTAGCGAATCTGGACGTTGCGCAAAGTTGCCACGGAACTCGATCTGTCGGAGATGTAGGGGAAATAAACGAAGCAAACCCCCTTCGCCCCTGGAGAATATAAAAGCAACCCCAAATTATCTGCATCTTCGTTGTCCCGCCGATCTGCACGTTCGCCGACTCGAGCGAATCCTTTACCTTCTACCTACGACAATGACGGACAATACGCACGTTTTGCGCGAGTGGTTGGCCGCGGTGGAGAGAGTCGAATCGACGGGGTGGGCGAGATAAGAAACGGAACCCTTTGCAGTTCCAATTCTCTCCTTTCCTTTCCTTTCTTTTCTCTTTTCTTCTCTCCTCTTCCCGTTCCCTTTCAGTGTAATCCTCGTGCACGCAATTGGACGACGTGACGCCCCATAGCGCGAGGCGATGCGTGAGGTGTCATTAATTCTAATAATTCATAAAGAAGCACGCACGTGCGTAACGGGGCTGGCAGGCCGGCTCGAGGGACAGGCTGATGCCACGGCACGAGTGTTTTTGTACGCTCGATGCTCCTAATAGGCCTAATTTGCGTGTAAAAGCACTCCGGAGATCTCCGTGCCTCGTCGCCCTATCGGGGACTCCTTCCTGTCCACGCCGGTTCGGTCCCGGCAGGAATTTTAAATCTCCCAAGAATGGTCCCGTCTTCCTTCTCGTTTTCCCCGCTCTCCTCGTCCTCTCCGCGTCTATCAGGGCTGAGCCGATGGCTGATTTATTATGCCTCCTCGGTTTTCACGCTTTGCTCTTTAGCCTCCTCGCATCGGGTTCTTACCTGTCTCCGATGGTAATTGCCATTTGTTCCCCTGGTCTTTGAGAAATTTCACCAGGGCTCGTTCGAAGAACGACGTCGGGCCCGCGTCGAGGATCAGCGTCGCGCGTGTGCCTTAAGGGATGCGTTTAGACGAGTTTCGTTTACATTCGTGAGAAGTGACAGGTGATCTTTAGGAAAATCTGGACCCGATTTCGGATAATCTGATTTTTTCTTCGGCGTTGAGGCACACAGGTGGCACGGAAGTATCGGGAACTCGCGTTAGTCGAACGATTAGACGCTGAAACTCGTCGGCGAAGATCGACGCAGTGGTTTCGAACGGACCCCGCTCGTTGGACCCGTACAGATCGTTGGAGTCCGAGGGGCGAGAGAATGGGCCGGAGTTTGGCGATTTTTCGGCTCGATCGAGCGCGCAGCGCGAATCCGGTGGAAGGAGGACGGTTAATCCCGTTGAAGTCGGGCGAAAAAAAGGGTCCAATGAACCGAGCAGCTCGTCTTTGGGCCAGATGTTAATTCCAACGACTCAGCGTGAGCCGCGAAGGCGGTTTAGTACGTAAATACATCTTCAGCAGGGGGTACCATTATAATGGGCATGTGCGGTTAAAGTTCTATTTGTGGTAATTCGGAGTTTAATGCACTCACGCTCTGATTTAGCCGGCGGGCTGACACTTTTTTTGTCCGGCGCAACCCCAACGACGCTGGCGCCGTAAAACATGAAATATTCTTCCTGCGGCTCCTCTCCCGATGGCCTCTGCCTACGTGTCCCCGCGGATCCTATCATATTTTCCATCCTCCGTGCCAAAAATTTGACGCCACATTATGCCGCCGCGCTCCTCGCCCCTCCGCTCCACGGATTATTTTCGCTTAAACCACCGCCCGAGCTCTCGCTTACGTTCCGCCTTTTGATCGCGCATACGCTCCCGAAAATTCCAGTTTCTCCAGGAAAACCGGTGTCCATCGTTCATAAACGAGGTTTAAGTACTTCTCTATAGTTTCTGACGAAATCCATTGACGAATTACGCGTCGTTCCTCTTAACGTACCGTGTTTAGGTTTCACTGTCTGCTGATTTGTTCGAGATCCAGGAAGATGATTAAAAGTGTAGTGCATCGATAGAGTAATGGTTTCACTTCGTGTAATCTGTGAAATTTTATTTTTATCGGAAGGGTGCATTGGATTCATAAATCACGAGCGTTCGATTATCCTGTAAAGTCGTAAGGAAGAATTCCTGAAGGCAGAAATTTCCTTTTATTTATATGCTATAACAATCCAAAAGTAGAATATCGAAGACCTAAAATTTCGTAGACCCATATTAATTAATATATTAAATTTAAGGTAATGCAACAATACACGAGACGTTGAAATCAAATAATTTTACGCGTTAATTATTAATCGATTCTTTATTTACCACTGAAGAAAATAATGTCAGTTTCATAGCAGAAAATCTATAAATTTCTACTCTCCTGTAGCTAAAACATCGTCGAGTGCAAAGAGTTAATAAATTCCTCAGTTAGAGGTACTAGGGTTACTTTTACCAACCCCTTATCCACCAATCGTGGATCTTAATTTAAAACCCCGTAAACGTCGTAAACACTCGATCTGCGAAAGTCCGATGCAGACCCGAACCTAATCCAATCGTGGATCGAACTCGCTCTCTCTCTCTCTCTGCCTCGCTGCGAAATCGTCATTCAAAATTTCCAGCCCATTCGGAGCCTGTACACAGAGCAATCAGTCGGCGACGAAGCATCGTGCCAGGCAAGTTGCCCGAAACCCCGCATCTTGGCGCGTTCGAACGTCAATTCGGATCCCTCGGATCGCCGATTTATGTAGAGTCTCGCGATCGAGGATCCCGTTGCGTTTACGCACACTCGCCCGCTTGTATCCTCGCCGAGGCGTTCGCACAGTCGCATTAACAGGCCTGTGTACGGTTTAATCCTTGCGTTTCGTGACTCGGGACAAAGCCCCTCGGATTTCTGACGGAATGGTATCGCACGAAACGACCATTACCTCGGCCGGCACTTAGCCGCCGCGCTTACCTACTTACGCGCGTTAAAGATTAATTCGAATCACTCGATACCGGAGGAGACCCCAGAGGGAGGGACCCGATTCCGCTCTGCGAGGACGTACGAGCCAGTACGTTGTTGTAGCCTGTTTTCGACCGTTCCACCGAACGCGCCTGATATAAGGGACAGATCCTTTCATCGCGCTGGGGTTGCGCTTTCAGGTTGCCGAGAGGCCGAGCCAGGGGTTAAACGGGCCGATTCGCTGAAAGGAATGAAAAGCTACGAGTTTAGGGCACGATCAAGTAGAATGCTCGTTCACATCTTCGGGGATTCCGATCGTTCACGGATGTGCGAAAACTGCCGCGATTACTGGACACAGGAGTTGTTTGCCAAATTTTTTTCTTTCTTTTGGAACCTCGAAATTTGGGGACGAAAGTGCGTATTTCTTTGGAAGATTAGAGCTTTGAAATAACGATATTTTTAAATTAATTTTGGAGATGTAAAAAAGGGTTATTTTTGTAAACTTTGATGGGAGATGTGAAATTTATAATGGTCGATGAGAATATCAATTATTCCGATTGTTTTTCTAGAAAAGGAGATGTTTTTTAGGGAATCTGATGAATAGTGAATTAATATCNTTGTAAACTTTGATGGGAGATGTGAAATTTATAATGGTCGGTGAGAATATCAATTATTCCGATTGTTTTTCTAGAAAAGGAGATGTTTTTTAGGGAATCTGATGAATAGTGAATTAATATCGGTACTATTGGTGAAAAGTAATATTCGTTTTCTTCGAAATAAAGAAGAATTTGGTTAATGTTCGATTCGTAACTTTCCAAGCAAGAAACTATCGTCTGTTACAAAAATCCGATACTACACTTTGTCGATCCCGACACAATGGCCCCTAAGTTTCTGTGTTTCGTGGAACCGAATCACGAGCTATTTTCCGCGAAACGTGGAAACGTCGGTCGGGCAGTGGAAAATTCGAGCTCTGAACGGCGATACTTTTTAAATCCACTGCTCCGGTTTGAATAGGGGGCACGGAGGTTCGCGGCGAAACCGGAGAAACAATAAACCTCGCAGGAATATCGCAATGGGCTTTGTCACCCCAGCGAATCGCTGCATACGGAGCGAAACGCGTTCAAGCTTCCTCTTTTTGCCCGGTCTCTTTAGCATTATGAGCACGGCCAGGCGCCACAAAGCCGCGATTATGCGTTGCCATTAGACCGGTCGATTGATTACGGGATCGTGAAAAAAAAAGAAAGGAAAGAAAGAAAAGGAGCCAGCAAGGACAATGTCGCGATGGGCGGTTGCCAACTGGTCCCGCTGGGATCATTTTATTGGCCGTGTTTCAAGTAGGAGGGTTACCCATACTGGCTTCTTCTACTTTCTCCCTCTCCCTTGCACCTTTTCTTCTTCTTCTACCCCCTCGCAGACGGCCTTGTACCTTCGTCCAACGATTCCAGCCCCCTCTTTTCCTCATCGGGGCCCGCAGATTTTGACATTAGCCTTCGATTCGATTCGCTGCGCGATTATCGTTTAATATCGTTATTATTACTTATCGTGACTAGACTTTCCGGCGTCGCGAATTCTCTCTCTTCTCCTCTAAAAGTCTCTCTCCGATTCTCTCTCGCCTATTGTTTATCTTTGGAAAAAATATTTTTAGATCCGCCATTGTTCTCTCGCTGCAACTTTCTCGAACGCGATCTCCAACTCGACCTTTCTTCCCTCTCCAAGAGAGCAAGAGAGAGAGACCGCGCCGCTTCTCTCGACGTCGCCTCACCCTGACCTTCCACCCCCGGACGCACTCGTCGCGCGGAGCCTCGGCGACTCCGAACCGGAAGTCGAGGAGAACTCGTGCTGCTCGCGAGACTTTTCGACCTATCGATCAGGAAATCGAAGCGGCACTGGTTCGCTCAGGAGCCGGTGCTCGGCCATATGGCGATTACCCTCGGTTATTTATAACGTTGCTCGGCGAGAACGCTCGGCGTGGCTCGGGAACGCGGCGCGTATTCGCGTATTCGTCGAACTGGACCGAGCCTAGACCTAAAATTGTAAAAGCGCGCGCGGATCGCTGCCATAAATCGGGGCCGGGATTTCGGGCGGTTTACACGCACCTCCGTGCATCGCCCGGAGCCAGGGATCCCGGAGGAAGCGAGAGTGAACCAGGAGAGAGAGCGGGAGAGTCCGGAGAGAGGAAGAGAGGAAAGTAGGTACGACCGTGCAGAGAGAAGCTAGCTGCCGGCCAGAGGCGCACGGTTGTTTCTAAACCCACCTTATCTACTAGCCCCTATAATAAGCTGCGATCTGAGACCGTATATCCCAGCCGGCCACCTACACACACTGGCGAACAGAGAAGAAGCCGGTGCACACGTTCTCTAAACGTGCATACATACGCGAGAGAGGCGAGTGGCGGTCGGAGCCGAAGGAAGGAGCTACCCGCAATTCCCGGCCGCTTATACGCGGTGTTGTAGGCCACGGAACGCTTGCAATTACAAGCTGGTCAACATATAATTATCCCCAATGACCATAAATTACCGGATTTTTATGCGCAACATTCTTAATTACCCTTTGAATTAACATCAATCAACCCCCTTAATTGTACGCTGCTGCTGCCGGCGTCGCTGACGCTGCGTCTCTCCCTCTCTCTCTCTCTCTCGAGCTCCAAGCCTTGGTCATCTTCCTCTCGCGTTCTTACAGCTCCTCCTCCTCCTGCCTCGGCCTCTCCTCCGCTTGTCCCCGGCGTCGCTTCGCCCCTCGACACGGGATAGCGGCACGATGATAATGCGAAAACACGATACTCGCCCCGGAGCGAGGACGGGAGAAATATCGAAAAACGAAGCGGCAGGTAAGAGAGAGGCGAAAGTCGAGGGACACGTCGACAGTCGCCGTTGGAATAGCCTGCAGGGGTTGCTTTGCAGCGGTTAAACGTCTACCGATCACCGGATAGGGGCAGGGAGAGCCTCGCGACGGCCTGGTGACGGCTCCTCGCATAATGCACGCGTTTTAATTGCCTCCCTAGACACTCCACCGAGCCTCGTATCAATGGTCCCGGTGTTTTAATTGCATATTCGATTACGTGCACTTTCACCGGCTGATCCCGTCAGCAATTATCGCCAGCCAAGACATGCCGGGATGCAACCGGTGAAAGCGGATACTCGCTGGCCGATCAGCAGAATCGCTCTTCCGTTTTCACGGAAAATCCACCGATCCTCCGCTTCTCTAACTTGGCTCGTTCCAAGACGGTTGTTTGCGTCGAAACATTTCGAACCATGGTTTCCCCTTTTTCCACGCAGACGAGGGTAGGTTGTTTGGAGGGTAGAAAGAGGGTCAGTTCGGTCCTTGGACGAAGAGTTATGCGGGTGATACAGGTCTCGGGTTTCCTCTTGGCTTTTTATTTCTCGATTTATTTATCGGAGTGGCTTTCGGAGTCTCTGGATTTTCGAAACCGCGATAGGTCGGGTGCGTTCCGATCCTTCGGGTCGGAAATATCCGGTAACTGGAAAGCGTTCGCTTTAAATTTAGCAGAGTAGGTTAAGCAAAGTAGCTCCGTGCTCGAGATACCGCAGGTTGGTCCTCGAACGAGGACTTTTTCCACGCATGGAACATGGAGCAGGCTCGAAGATGTAAATGGTAGCTTTCTCTCCTGCCTCTATCTGTCGATGCGTCCGGAACGTTCGACTCTTCTGTCGCAAACTATTTCGCAACTCAACACCGTGTAATTCCATCGGGAATTTAATTATTACAGCAACGACCGCGATGCCTGAGAATTATTCTTGGTCCAGCCTTGCAATTAATCCCGTCCCGGCGTCGTAAGTCGGAGCGTTGGCTGATCGCGAATGCTCGCGGATCGAACGCGGCCGATTGCACGCGGAGCGACACGCGTGTAATTGTCAAAATGGCGGGTGTCGTGCGACGATTAATTTATTCTCGGGCCTCTCGGTTCGGAGCCGGAACGCCTCTCGGGACCGGGAGACCTGGCAATTTTCAAGCGTTACGGCTCAATGACAACCGAACGATGAACGGTCGTAATCACTGTCGATTTCTTCGTCCGCCTCCGGTTCGCAAGGATTCTCCTTCCGTTTCGCGTATCGCTGCCGGGGGAGCGAGAAAGAGAGGGGGCGAGAGCGAGGGAGAGCGAGCGATGCCGATACGCTAATGAAACCGCACTCTCATTAAAGCATCCAAATCGACGATACTAATTGGCTAGCTTTCGGAATACCCGGCATTATACCTCAGGATGCGATATAATAATCGTTGCGGACGAATTCGGGCCGGACAGCCGGTGGTTAAAGCGTCTAGTAATTTCACGGGCGCAGCCCTAGAGCGATTAATATGATTCCAACGGAAATTAACGACCGCAAACGGAAAAAAGGGAGGCTCGTTGGAGGCTCGACTGACCACACGCTCGTCGACAAGCGGTCCTTCGAAATGAGAGGATCGCTTAAGACGCGAGCAATTTGCCTTCTTTGAAAGGAACGCGTCGGGCCGTGTTGCAAGACCATGTTACCGAGCAGAAATATTTGTGACTCGACGCTGCTTTCGTCCGATGAATCACTGAGCTCTCTGTTACACTCTCTTCCCGCTATACTGCACGATTCTAATCTTTTTCTCGCGGCCAACTGGACAGAGTTTACGAATTTTCTCCATTTTCCTCTTTCCCGATGACCGGATGGTCCTCTACGAGCTTCGCGAGCTTCTCTGCTCCGATTCTCTCTCTGGTTCCTTTCGAAACGAACAGAACAGAATTGAGTCCACGAATCTCTGGTAGATCGACGTTTGCGATCTTTGTGAGAACTCGCGATTTTCTTTCTGGTTCCTTTGCAATCTCGTTTTCAAGCGAGTACGATAGATTTAACTAATCTTCGTCGACTTCTGCTAGGATTTTCGAAAGGAAAACGCTAGGTCGTGGGATTTTTATAATTCCAAGGCCCGATACTATTTTTACCTATCGAATGACCATTCGGTGAACCCGAGTCAGCCTCCAATATCTCCATCCTGTCGTCAGTTTCTGATTCTTCTCCGCTGTTTTATCGCTTTATATTTAACTCCCAGATATAAATGTCTGCCTTCGACGTTTACAAGCCGCGCCACGATTAGGAATCCTTATCCTCTGGCCGCAATCGAGATCAGGCTACTTCCTCCACTTCCTTTGCGTCTAATCTTCGCGCGTAAACCCGCTGATTAGATCATCGATCCACAATTACTCTTGGTCCAACCGTCAGCCGAAAATTTCGTCATCTCCGAATTCCTCGACGATGCGCGTTCGATCTCTCGACGTTCGGTCACCGAAAATTCCCCACTTTCGACACCTTTCGCAGGTTTTTGGGTGTAAATACCAGAATCGAGAGTACGTCGGAGTAATCGGCGACGGAAAGATCGTTTTCAGCGGGATTCCTTGGAACCGGCGAGACACTTAAGGGGTTAACGCGAGCTGCTTCCTCGCAGCGAAACGCTTCCACGAAGAACGCTCGGCCAGGCCGGAACAATTGGCCGGCGAAATCGTCATGGAATCGCGCGCCTTTCACGAGCAATTAACCGCCGGCCTACGGGTTCCCAGAAATTCTCACGAATGATGCAATCCCGCGCGTTAATTCCCCGATAACGAGGCACAAAACTACGGCAATTACGTGTTACGTAGCGCGCGGATCGGCGATGTTACACGTAGCCGGACCAAGCGGTCTCACAGGCTGTGCCTTCCGCGCGATTCCCAGCCCCGATAGACCCCGGGCTAGCTCTCTAGTAGGCAAGAAGAACCTTTATCACGATAGAACGCCGCGTCGTCGGCGTTTTTTAAAAACCCCCGTCCGAGAAATATTTACACGGGCTGCCATTATAAAACGCCTTTCATGAGGAACAAAGTAGCTGGCGGGCAGAAGGTGCGCCCTTTGACAATAATTTGTCCAGAATAACCGGCTCCGCTCTCACTCTATCTCCCCCAATGTCCCGTCTCTTTTTTCCCCATCTAGCCCATTCTGCTTCCGCTCGATCATCCATCCAGCCGTTCGTCATAGGCGCACGGCTTTTAAAAAAGTGAAGCGCTGGACTCGGGCCAGCGCAAAAATAGAAGCAGATGTTGTTAGTTGCGTTCAGCAAGTACACGAACCGCGGCTTCGACCATGGATCCCGGAGCTTTTGCCCTCGGGAACGGGCGGCAAAGGGAGGAAGAAAGCGATCCGACGAGAAGGACCGGATGGTCTAAGACGGCGATAGAAAGAAACGGAGAGATAGAGAGAGAGAAAGAGAGAGGAGGTAGGACCAGAGCGTTCCCTGTTGGTCCCGTCTGGACGGCGGGCTGATCTCATTGCCCTTGAATTCTTACTAACAGGCCTCTTAGATAAAAATAATTAGCCAGATAAATGCGAGGTGTCGGTAGGTGGCGCGCGAGCCGGCTCGGCCGGATTTTATTCTTGAATCCATCGGGAGTTCCTCCCCTTCTTCCACCCGGAGCAGTTTCGTCTGCTCCCGATGCCATCGACCAAATGTTTTTGCTTTGAAGTCGGAAGATGAACGGGGGAACCTCCTTCTAATTTCCACTGTCTGCATTCTTAACAGCTGCGCCCAGCACGCTCCGATACGGCTGGCGGCCGGCCCGGCGTTTAATTAGCATCGTGTTTATGCGTGTCGCCCCGTGCCCTTTCAAGTCTCCCCGTCGCGGGACACTTTCGAAATCTATCGATCGCGTCGCCGTTTCCGCGCAGTTTTCGCTCTTGCGGAATTCTTCGAGACGATCAGTAGCAGGCTGCCGCCCGAGGGGACACGTCTCCGCTTCGCGACGCCTCGCCGCGTACGCGAGGTCGCTCTGACCTCTGGCTCGCGCGTTTCCAGCCACCTCGGAGATGGTGCCCACGTTTTGGCACCGTGGACGAATTTTCACGGTAAGAACGAACGTTCCGACGTGTTTTCGAACGTGGAACACGGTGTAGGAACTCTTATCGAAGCGTGGAATCATCGAGATTACAGATATGCAGATAATTCTATCAAATTACCGCGGTTTCTTGCGTAGCTCGGCGTAAATGCGTTATAATTATCAGAAATTAATTCCGCTTGCGTACGCGCGATGTGGTTCAAGATTTAATGCCTCTTTTGATTTCTCGCGGGATACAGGAGTTCGTTACACGCGTTGCGATTAATAGAAATTAGTTTATTACAAGATGACGGAGAGCCTTGAATTTATTAGGGGATTTAGAAAGCCGCGGTCGTGAGAAATTAATATCCTTTTCTTCGCTCGTTTTCCGTCGTTATGACTCGTAACGACGCAAAGAGCTTCCGACTTCTTTGAATTTAGAAAGCCGCGTGTTATAATTGTTAGGAATTAATATCGGCGCGTGCTCGGAGCGGCGTTTAGGCGCAAGAGGAGAGTCGAAGGACAGGAAAACGCGCGGTGTTCGGTGTCGAGGGCCAACGACTTCTTCCCCAACGCGTCGCACGTGTCGCGAAAATTTGCCTCGCATTCCTTCCCTCGTCGACGCCGTATCTCCAATACAAACAAAAACAGAAGCTTACCCTGACATTACGCGGCAGCCGCGCACGAGACATCCGCTCGACCAGTCAGACACGTAGAAAAATTGTAAACATCGCTCGCGTCACTCGCGGCTTCTAACCACCGTAATTTTATTCAACGTCCACCACTGGAATTAACGCTAATAAAATTTACAACGAATATTCCTTGCTGTAAAACGATCGCCGATGTTTATCAGCTCGAAGGCGTCGATCTTTGAAATTCCAAACTTATTTCACCTGGCGTGTATAATTACAAAATAATTTTCAACTCCATAAATATTAGATAAATACCTTTCACCTTTCCACAACCAAAGCGTTAAAATTCCACTGAAATACCGCGCTATACTTCTAAAAATACCCCACAGACCTACGTTCGCACCGTCGTCGAATATCCTAACAGCTCTAAAGCTATTCCCTCTACTTCGAGCGTCGACAAAAATTAAAACTGTCGATCCTTTTCGATTAATTCGAGGGATGGCAATTTGTCAGGACGGAAAGATCGGGAAAGAATGAGGAAACGGAGATTCCAATGGCGGAATACGGCGCGGTGTGACACGGAGGAGCGTTCGGTCCCGTCATCGAATATCCAAGCACCACAAATGATATTCCCGGCATTATGGAATTGCGAACGGGCCGGGGTCGCGTGCGGCCGGCGATTTCAACTATTAGATCGGTCCTCAGAGAGTTTTGGTCGATTTGCAGATTACGAGTCCCCGGGATGCAAGGCTGACATGGCAGAGGGTTCGGCCGAGGAGGAACAGAGCAGTACCGCTGCGCCCGCTTCCCCGCCAGCTGATCTTCGCACTCTGAACACCCAATTGTCGCCGCCTTATCACCACCAGTCCCATCTCGTACCTCCTCTTCAGCATCTGCAGCATCCCAACATGTTGGCGACCGCCGTGCCGCCCAGGCACAGCCACAGTATGCTGTCTCATCAGGGGAAAACGGATGCCGAGTTGGACGCGCCCTGCGACGTGCCATTGAATCTGAAGAGCGAGGTAAGTCTCGTGAATCTCTGTCTCTCTCTCTCTATCCTCTCTCTTTCTATCTCTCTCTGTCTTTCTCCGTCTTTCTATGAACTAATGTACCGTGATCGATTAAGACTCGTTCTAATCAGCGCGGGAGCAGCCGCTTCGTGCTCCCGAGTCTCGCGATGCTCGTTAAACAGCGGCGAATCCGCGCGCGGATTTCCGCGAGGAACTCGTTCCACGAGCGGATACACCGGCGAAAGAAATTTTCGGGGAACCGCGTGGAGATCGAGGGCTGATTAATCGGCGTTCTTTCCTAACGGGGACGAACTAGAGCGATGATATAGTGGCTGGAAGATACGAAATTCGAAATTGGGGTTCAGAGTTCCCGAGGATTTATAATAATTGCCGGTTATCGCCGTATGATTGAGAAGGGAAGAAACGGAGCGTGATTTATATCACTCGGATTATTATCGTGTATTACGAAGATCCAACGATTCGAGATCTCGAATCGGGAGCACCCTGCTGATTTTCGAATCCTCGAACACTCTGCGCGGAATTGTTAGTCGTTTGCGGATGTACAGCTCTGTTCGCGTGGATTCTACGAGTTGCGAAATAAGAGACGGTGGATGGTAAATGGGGTGAAAAACCGGGGTTTCCGTAATCTTGAGGAGTTTCGGAATTCGATTAATTCGGAGAATAGGTCGGAAGATTCCTCCCCCTGGAATCCGTGGGCTCGCGGCGTCCTAGATGGTTAATAAGAAAGACCCTCAGTCGAAACGATCGTCACACTCGTTAGTAACGGTTTTGTGTGTCAATGACAACCAATTGTCTGGTTAAGTAGCTGCCGCGCCGCATCCCAACCTAAATCGGCCAATGGTCTCTCTGACCTGTATACGATTAACGTACAAAACAAAGCGTGTCGAACGACTTCCATGTGGACGGAGGGGTCAATGTACCATCTGATTCTTTCTTCAGAGATTGCACAACGCGCGATGGCGATGTTATTGCTCGGCCATCCCGATCTCCGCGATCGGCTCCTCTCTTCGTCGCAGACGCCTCTCGTCATGGCGGAAAACTCTCGCGATTTCCTCGCGATCTTCTCCGCGATCAGCTCTTCTCTTTATCGCAAACGCCTGTCTTCGCCTGCGGGAAAACTTTCGTGATTTCCTCGCGATTTCCTCGCGATCGTCTCGTGATCGATTGCGCAACGGCGCGATTCGAAATTTCCGCGGTGTCATAGATCAAGCGACTCGGGGCCAGTCAGCGGCGACTTTCTAAGCCTCGGTATCGGTGGCGGAAGAAAAAGACAAAGGCGTTATCGGCGCGGGTACACGCGAGCTTGCCGGCGCGCACTCGTCGCAAATCTAATCTCCATACACGGCACGGAGCAACGGTTCGAGGATCGAGAGAACGCCTGGCGCGGGTTATTACCAGAAAGCAGCGGAAAAGGTTGCTCCCGTTAGTTACATCGGAGCCCGTGGGAAAATCGTAGCAGATAGAATGTCAAAGTTTCTAACGGGGCTACCACGCCACGGTATGCGACTTCTCCGCGCGTATACACGACATTTGCCTAAGCGTTTGCATGAAAGACTTCCGCGTTCCATGCCACGGAGTAAAGTCTAATCACGGTTTCCAAGCCGCCCCTCCAACCAAACGGCTGCGTCGATCATTTATCAGGCCGTAATCTGTATCAGGGGATCAACGCGCGCGGTCCACGCGATCGCGATCTATCTCGCTCTCGTTAACAGCACCGTTCTGTTTTTCTTTTCTTACTTTTTTCCTTCTTTACTTCTCTATTATCCTTCCTTTTCGCCTGGATTTCGTCGCGATCTTATTTACCGCGGCTCGTAATTGTTTATTATAATCCTTGGCAGAGGGGAAAGCTGGTTAGGCTAGGCTGGTTGCATGATCGCCAGCCGCCCTGGATGTTGGGCCCCGTGCACGGGGAATAAGGCTAGTTGCGTGCAACGCGCGGAATTAGTATTTATGGGAGGTCTGTTAACGAGAGCCGTTTTGTTCGGTTCGTAAGCGGTGAATTACTTGGACGCTAGGTAGTCTCGGGTTAGGCTAGACTGCTAATTCGTATCGATGGATCGAGGAACGAACCTCTTGCGAGTATCTTTACCTCGGAATTCCATATTTTGAGGGCAGGGAGAATTTTTTGATTCATATTCTTAGATTTGGAGATTTGAAATGTTGATTCGCCAGCTCGACGTTTACGTAATTACGTTGCGCAATGGTAGTTTGATTATGACGCTGCGATACACATATAGGGTGAATTCTATGACGTGACCGTAGCTCATCGATTGAATTTCTTTTGTCGTTCATTCGAGGAAACGAATATTTTTTATCGTCATAATTCTCGTTAAACTGTATTATTTATCGTGGAAAAGATTTTGACAGGTTTATCAATGACGGGAATTCTAAAAATGGTCACGTTTCGTAAACTATCTCATGCTATTTAGAAACGCTTCCCGATTTTTATATCTAGACACGTTAAAGCGCCGTGATTTTGATAAATTCGTAGGAATTCAAATTCCGGGAAATAAGTATTCGAGTTTGGCGGCGCCGCGACGTCGTGCAGCTGGTACAATGGACTCTCATGCTATTTAGAAACGCTTCACGATTTTTTTTTTTTTACCTAGACGCGCTAAAGCACCGCGGATTTGATAAATTCGTAAGAATTGGAATTCCTGGAAATAAGCGTTCGAGTTCGGCGCCGCGACGCGTACAATGGACCGATGTCCAGCGACTTCTCGAAAACGATAAAAACTGGAGTGCGCCCATCGACGGAAGAGCGTTAATGCCAGTGTAATCCTAATCGTCGTGGCATTCACGCGGGTGTATTATTAAAGTTCGACAAAAGCGCCTCTTTTTCCCGTGGACAGCCGGCCGATTCGTGGCATCGCGGAACGGACAATTCGTCCGTTCAACAATGCACAACAATGATGCCAATTAGCCGACAAAAGGGAATAATAGTATACTAGAAGAGGAGCGTGGCGGCAGGCCTCAGACTAGAGTCTCGAAAACAGCAGTCTCATCCGTTGGTCCACGCTGGTCCCTGTTCATCCGTTACACTATTATCCCCTCGGCAAACATCCAGGATCCATCCGTGGACACTCCACGCACGGACTTAATGCCCGGCTCGGCCCCGTGTCTGAGGAAGGGAGCATGCAATTTACGCGCAAAAGAACTAGGATGTGTTTCATAGCGGCGCTGCAAAAAGAAACGCCTCTCTGCTTAACAGGGTACAGCATACATAATAATGTCGCCGGCGAGAGTTTCCGCCGGCGGTGGTGCGCCCGGTGAAATATGAAAAGAGCCCGGCGAAAAATTGCGATCGCCCAGCCGCCGGCTGCGATCTTCTTATTTATCGGTGTTAACATGTCAAAGATGCGCCCCGTGATTTTCCTTTTTCACCCCGGCAAACACGCTCGCGAGAGCACCTCGGCACGTTTAATTCCTCCTTCTTTATCGCCTCTTTGCTACTCACCAACGTTCGATGGTCGTCCGAGCGGTTGTTTAGCGGACGATGATACTCGAGGAGAAATTGGAGAAATTGCGGATTTTTGATCTCGCTTCGGTTGCTTCCAACACCGCGAAGAATTCTCCAACCCTCTTTCGCAACGCGTCCCTCTCGGTGATATTTAATCTGGGGCGATTAGAGGACTTGGAAGTTGAAGAGAAATTGTTTTCGTCAGAAGCAGTTAGCAATGGGAAATTTTTCTGTTATTAAATCGACGGTGGTTTTTTTCTTTTTGGAATAGATGAGAAGACAGGAGTAGTAGTTTGGTTTTTATGATATTTTAGATTTTGGAAATTTAAGTAATTTTGGAAAGGAAGAATTGAGGAATTTTTATGGAATTCTTGTAGAGTTTTCACCTTTGAGAGATGACTCTAATTGGGATTGGCAGAGCGAGAAGTGTTTTTAAATTACTAGATGTTGGAGATGATTCATCGATGCTTAGGTTCTTAGATAACCGCAATGAAGTATGTTTAATACATCTTAATGACTGTTTCCTATGAAAGTTATTATAATAAAGATCGTAATATTCTGCCATCGACTCGTAATCTGCCTAAGCAAAGCCATCAGGCGTAGAAAATACCAGTCGTTACAACTCTTCCACTCGACCGTCGTAAATTATTAGACCTTTGGATCGCTTCATTTCTTCTTGCGTACTTTAGAATTTTTCGAGTTGCTGGTTCGTTATATTTAGAACATAAACGGCGATGAAAGTTTGAAGACTGTTACGCGTAAAACGTGATTCCTCGATATTCTTGTTTCATCTCCGCGATGTTTTTGCGCGAAAGTTATTACAATAAAAGTCCCCGATCGTGTAATTTTCTCCTTAATCGTTAAAATCGCCCGATTTCTTCCTCGTCAAAGATTGACTACTTACAAGAGAAACAGGAATTACCGAGTGTTAAATATTCTCAGCATATTTTCGCGAACAGAGTTAAAATTAATCACTCGTAGAAAACACGTCGTTCGAGCATCTCGAATCGGTCAGGAATTATTCAAATCGTCTGATTCCTCTCTAAATATTTAAGAATTTATCTGGAGATTAAGGAGGATCGAAAAGATCGTGGAAACCGTTAAATATTGCACCGATCAATTTTCAACTCCGATTTTCTGTCTCGACAGACCAGCCATTTTTAGTCCTGCCTTCGTGACCGTTTAATCCGAAAGTTATTATAATAGAATTCGTAACATTCCCTGATGAATTTGGAATGTTCCCAGGCATAGTTATCGCACGTAGAAAATGCCAATCGTTCAAACTCCGACGCTCGACGATTATAAATTATTAGACCTTTGAGTCGCGCATGCTTAACGATTCCCTCAATGCCGGCGAGCCGTTCCTCTCTTAATTACGGAATATCTCCTTCTCGCGGGAATAATAGATATTCAGCAAGACTAATAAGTAAGCGAATACAAAGACGCAGTCCTTCAAGGATTTTCGTTGGACGCCGCGAGGCCGGCCGTTCGCGGCGCTGAAAAGACGAGAGGGACCGTATGCTTACAACCGCGATCATCGACAATTAGAAACCATAAAAACACGCGGAGAACGGGCAATCGCGGCGTTTGATAGATCGCATTCACCGCTATCGGTCACGGTTTTCTCATGGTCACCGTGGCCTCGGTGTTTCTCCGTATTGTCTCTCTCTCTCTCGATCGGCGTATCGTTACGCTCGATTCCAAAGGTACGCGCGTCGGATTCGCGCTGAAACCCTCGAAAGGTCGCCGTTCACATTTTCATCCGACGATCTCCTAACGAGATCAGTCTACGACTACTAGATTGAAAAGAAAAAAAAAGGGAGAAAAAAGAGAGGGAAACGGGAGGAAGAACTACTAACTCGTGGGAAAAAATGTCGATTCCATGGCGAGATACGCCAAGTCGAAAGCACCCTTCAGAGCATTGAAATCACCCGGCGAGCGGCGTTAAAAAGAAGAACAAGCCCGGCCTCCATCTCGGCGAATTCGTCAGAAAGTACCAGCGCAGCGACTGTCGCGACGAGATCCAATTTCCCTGCACTCGTGCCACCGAACGACTTGAAATAAATAGAAACGCGTCGAAGTGCATCGAGTGCCTTTCTGGCAAGGGGAGCCAGCGATCGGTCGCGGTCTCGATACGTATCTGCCAGTCTGAATATCCGGTTAAACGGGGAACGGATGCATCGTCACGAACGTGTCCTCTGTGAATCCTTCAGCTAAGATTCGTACAAGATTCCTTTGTACAGATCGCGATATAACCCGAGAACGATCGCGCAAGGGAAATATCGGTACCACGGATTCTCGCGATGGTAGATTCTTCGAGAACTTTGTAGAGTGGAGGAACGATTACACCAGAGAAATATCGGTACCTCGAATTTTCGCTAGAATTGATTCTTCAAACGTAGGACGCTATATTGCGAAAGAACGCCCCTATTAGAGAAATATCGGTATTCAAAAGTTTCGCGAAAATAGATTCTTGAAACGTAGGACACAATATTGCAAAAGAATTGCACCACTAAAGCAATATTGGCACTTTAAATTCTCGCGGAAGTAGATTCTTCAAACGCAGATCTTCAGATAGCAAAAGAACGCCTCTATTAGAGAAATATCGGTACTCGATATTTTCGCGAAAATAGATTCTTCAAAACGTGCAACACGGTACTCTGAAAGACCGCCCCTATTAGAGAAATATCGGTACTCCAAATTTTCGCTAAAATAGATTCTCCACACGTAGAACACGATATTGCGAAAGAACGCTCCCACTAGAGAAATATCGGCTCTTGACGAGATATATAATCTTCGAAAACTCTTCGACCTAGGATACCATATAATCCAAGAACGTTGCCAGGAGAAGAATACTGGTCCCTGGCGAGAGAAGAGTCTCGGCGAATTCTTCTGCGTAAAACGCGATATAAGATACAAACGATCGCGCGAGAGGAATATCGATGCCGGAGATTTTCGCGCTCTCGAGAGAGAGCGAGAGCGTCCCGACGTTTGGGTCGTTCGATGGATCGATAGATCGCGCTGGTGGTGTACGCAGAGGAGGGCCTTAAGGCGCATTCCACCTTGATGGCCACGAGGCCGGGACCGTAAATGCATCTGTCAAGAAAGTGATTGAAGGCAAACGAGGGGTGCTGGCGCAGCAAACCGGCCGGCTTCACGTTCGGATCTCATTACCTCTGCTGGCTCATTTCACCGAGTCAATCGGGTTTCGATCGAATTTCACAATTATCGTCGGTTAGCCCGGGACAAGGTTGCGCTCTCCGCGGATTCGATGATTCCGCAGCGGTTCCCGGCGACGTGGCGGCAGACCTTTCGGGGCTTGGCACACGCGAAATTTCCCATCGCCATTCTGACACGTCCCAGTGATCATCCTCGAGTTTTTAAGATCGGCCCGAGGGACGTCGGGACGGTTCGTCGCTACACCGCGTAGCTTTCCAATCGTAAAATCGCGTTTAATCTTCCTTACGTATTTTGAAATTAAATATTTAATTTCCGTAGGATCCACTTGGCACGCGCGAAGTTTGCTATTACGATTCAACGGAATATGGAGCTCTCTCATGTCATAAATTCCTATACGTTTCCAACCTTTCCTGTATATTTTCAAGTTAAATACTTTATCCCTGAAAGATCCACTTGGCACGCGCAAAGTTGGTCACCGGGATTCTCGTGACACTTAAGTGCCACGATTTCCGTGTTTTTAATCCGATACTTCCCGAATTTCGAAGATAGAAAAGGAACAGGAGAACGGACCGCTTACTCGTGTAATTCACTCGCTTTGTCTTTTTCTACGTGTTCCATTCGGAACGAAATGTCGGTCGAGTAAAAGGAATTCTCGAGGTACAAGAAGTTAAAATAGCTTCTCGCTTAATCGCGAACTATTTCAAATTTACGATCGAGCGTATTAATTATTCGGAGAATATCGATCGCGACCGATCGCGCTGGCCTTTTCCAAAATGTTTGTCCCCGCGACTAAAAACAGCAGAATCCCCGGCGTGTCCCATTTAGCCGTGAATTATTCGGAATTCTCTATCGAGCAGGGTATTCGATCGATCGGAGAACATCGATCGCGAACGGTTACGCTCGAGCTTCCCAAAATGTCCGCCATTAGCCGGTTCGCCTATATCGTGCAATTTGCTACCTTGTGCGCGCTGTTCATCAAGCGCGGTCGTTCTTCTTGGCGAAACTTGCTGTCGTTGAAACTTGCCGGCTAATTGGTTTACCGGCTAAGTAGTTGCTCATATTTCAAACGGGACATTGTCCGTTTTGTACGGGCGTAAACGAATTTCCGTCCCGTGGACTCGGCTCCTACGCGAATTACTTTCAATACCGCGGTAATAAACGGTCCGGATCGCGAGTCGTTCGTCGATCAACGATTCCGCGAACGGATAATTAATATTCCTGGAGCGCTGGGCACAGGCGCACGTCGACGATACCCGGGACCGATAATTAGCGAAGGAAATCCTCGTTTCACCGGCGTGTATCCGAACTTGGAAATTCATAAAGCATCTCGCCGGCGCGGACGGACGTCGCTTTATAGATTGGAAAAATCTGCGATTTTATGACGCACGATCGTGTGCTTGCCGCTCGCGAAAGGTTTATTCAGCCAATAAAGAATAAAAAGAGGGGGAAAGGAGAAAAAGGAAGGAGAAAGAGAAGAATCGAGGGAGGGAAAAAAAAGGGGGGAAAAAAGGGTGAAAAAAGGAAGGAAAGGGTACGCTGGACAAGCGGCGTTCGGTAAAAGCAAGGCAGCCAGAACGACGTCGACGAAAACCTACAAAAAAAAAGGAAGAAAAAAAAGGAGGAGGAGTAGGAGGAGGAGGAGGAGGTGGAGAAAAAACGGACAGAGAGGGGGAGGGAGTGAGAGAGAGAGAGAGAGAGAGGAGCAAGCGGACAGTGCGAGAAAGGGTGACTGTGCGGTAGAAGGGGATGAAAGGGAGGGGTGGAGCGAGAAGGGTGATATCCCGTCGGCCGACGGCTCGTCTATTTCTCCCGCTTGCTATTCGCGGAGTGATGGAATGTTTATCAATAGATTAATCTCGGAGATCGGCGTGCGGCTCCGCACAATCGCTGGAGCGGACTCCTCGATTGCGATTAAACATAAAAGTATTATTTCAATCTGGCCCCTCCGCGCTTGCCGTACATTCAGACTCGCCGGTTCTGTGTCTGTACATGGACGCGTACGCGCGCGCGTGTCCACACACGACCGGGACACAGGCGTAGGTGGATGCACAGGTAGAACCACACACGGGGTGAAAGAGAGTGGAAGAGGGAGCGAGAGGCGCGCGAGCCGCGGCCGAACATACATCCCCCGATAGATCGGGCATTTTTCCATTAGATTGGAACTTGATTAAATTGAAAATCTGTCAATTTAGGAAAAAGCATCCGACAGCTTATATTGACGGTGGACATTATACGCCAGTGGCCAGGCAACGAGGCAGAGAACTCGTTGGCCTGACAACTCTGCTGCAGATAAAAACCCATCGTCGCGCGAGGACCCCGGCGCGGCCAGAGTCCTCTGCCCGGCCCACACGGGCCGCTTTTCCTCTACCGCTTTTTCCCATCCTTTTTGCGTCCTTGTAAAATTAATTGCCGACGCTCTTTGAGGGCGACGCTCCCGTCGCGCCACCCAAACGCTGCCCCACCCTCTTCTTTCGCCACCGACGCCCCCCGGAAATTCGCTGGCGGTCTGTGTCATTCGTTCAATCTCCACCTGATGCGAATCTCCGCTGCGCGAATACTCGCTCGTCTTTCAAAACCGGCCGATCTCTCTTTCCCTGGTCTCTGTCCGCGCGATTGGCTTTCCGATTCCCGGCAATGGGGGAATCGGTCTCGCCGATCCGTAAATAGCGGGCTTGTCTTCGCGCGGCCATCGGCTTTTTCCCCAAACGGCAAACGTGGATTATTTCCACGCGGTTCCGTTCCTCTCTAAACCGTTCGTCGAGCGATTTTTCGCGAATCGCCGATGGCCCGCGAAGCGGGAAAACTGTGAGAAGAATTGGGAATCGTTGGCGCTTCTTGGCAGGTCTTGGCTGGCCTCTCCGGTCAACGGACCGCTCCCTCCTCTGACTCTCTTGCTCGACTGTTTCGAAGTGATCGTTAATCGACGCTCGGCCATTGACAAGCTTAAATTCGCCGTATCCAGCGCACGGAAACGAGGGATTTTCTGCCACGTAGACACCTAATTCGGTATAATCAGTCAAGCCCTGCGTGCATGTGTGTGTGCGCGCGACCGGCCAGCCGGTACGTATTTAGCCAGAGATCGTTCCTTAACGAGATTCTAAGAATCCATTTGGAAAATACTTATTAAAACGACGATCCCTCTTATTCGCATCTTCGAACGATTTCTTCCAGAGTCTCGGCCGTTTTTCACGCCGCGTCTCTCCGTTTCCATTATCAGCCCCGCGGCCGCTATCTCGATTTCCTTTGTTTATTCTAATTCCGCGCGTATATCAGCCCGGGGAAAAGAAGCTAATTCGAGCGGGAGCTTAGCCGTGGCACCGGTAGTCGAGATAATTCGACGATTAGGCGGAACATAAGCCGGATAACATTATCTCGACTGATTTAAAACAGTATCTTGCGAGGAGCAAACGCTAAGCACCGCGGGAAACGTGATTGCAATTCGCTGCTGCCCGTATATGGCACCATTGTCCGAACCAGTTCGATGTTCGCCTCGCAATCGAGAACGTATTACGCTCACGATAAGGCGTCGCGATTGCGCGAGATATATTTAATTGAAAATGCGGCCCGCCCTAACGATAGTGCCACGCAACCGGGGCCCCGCAACGCCGCGGCCCGTTATTAAGTAATTTAAACGGCCGAGATTACACGCGCTCTTCTTATGATAATTCCCGGATCACGTGTCGAAGTCGCATGCATTTTTCCCCGGTGGAGATCCGACGATACGCGATTTAAGACGGACTCGTAGCCCCGCTCGATTATCCACCGCTGGTTCGGATCCGGGGCTTCATATTTATCGCCGCGGTTTTCTTCCCCTCCCCTCGTTTATTCGATTCCCGGAATTTCGATCCGAGTGTCGAGGATATTTCTGCGGTCGCAAGGAAAAACAACCGGTTAATTGGGTTGCCGTATACACCAGTTTTACGTTATTCATCCGAGGCGGATGCACGAAGATAAATTAGATACGCCTGGAAATCGAAAACACGCGACGCGCGCCGTTTTTCCTCGAAACCGCGGATTTAAATTTTGGCATCTCCTGTTTCCGGTCCCGATCATCTCTCGGCATCCCTCCTCGCGAATTATGCACAAAGCGCGACCCGACGCGACGAGTATTCTGAATGATTAAAGAATTCTTTCTTTTTCCGCTGGTCTCCTTCTAATTTCGTTACCGCCATCAATTTTCCAACCGATTCTCCGTCACAGTTTGTTCTAAATTCGAGAGAAACTTGAACGAACCTCGCCGAAAATAGGAACATTTTTTTTTTCTCGCAACTCGCTGCCAGACAACGCGTAATCTCGGCGTGGCAACTTGTCCGCGTCAGCGATTCATCCGATTAACGAAAAGCCGGTCTTCAACGAGCTATAATTTTCACTTCGCTCTAATATACCCTCTTTCTCCTCGTTCGGGGTACTTAACGGAAGATTCAAACCACTCTGGCAACCCGTATTCCACCCCAAAATTACACCGCTGTTTCATCACGCGCCATACCAATTTCCAGCCGTCGCGTTAGGTTATCAACCAGTCCCGAAGCTGTCGAATTTTCGTCTGACGAAAAATTCGCGTTCCACCCTGTTCGTGAGAACTTTCTCGCGGATCTGCGAGACGGTAGCAGACCTCGACTCGATTAAAGACGATCGCACGAGGAGAGAAGAACCGCGGATAAGTCAGGATGCAATCGCGGGCCAGGACACGGCCTTTTAAAGTAGGAAACTCGCCGGAAACTAGCGGCCGCACGGTACCTAGAACTCTCCGGTGCGGTGCCAAATAACAATGTTGAATCTCATAAACAAGGAGACAAGACAAATACCCGGCTGGCCGGTGGTCCAAGGGTGCGGAGTGGACAGAGTCCGTTCCACCCAGCCACCCCCACGGGGATGGGAGACTCTGCTGGTAATTTCACGGTGTCTTGCATCCCTGAGCCACCCCCTCTGGCACACCCCATCGCAGCCCTCTCGGCCCAAAGCCGCGCGATACGTTCGCCATATTCGTATACGCCAGTCCCGCATTATGATCGGCGTTCGGCGCATTAATCGAATGCGAACGCCACGCGTTCCGCCAATACCTCGGTTCCTTTCCCGATAACGCACACCTTCTTCCTCTTGTGTCCACGGGAGAAAGGTTATACGACTTTCTCTTTGAAGAAAGTACCACCGGTGTCTTTCGTGCTTCGCTTGTTCTCCTGTACACCTAGGCGGCAGCTAGTCGTCCAGTGGATTAATCTATCGGTGAATAACGCGCATCGATTTTCTCGAAAGACTTTGAACCGAGATGAGAGTGTCAGACCAGAGTGTTTCGGATCGACGAGAGAAGATAATTCGTTGTACACGTTCGTTTAATAGAGCTTGAAAAATCGGTAAGGATCGTAGATTCTCGTTAAGAGAGTCGAATAATTTCTTTCAATTGCTGTTCGTAGAGATACTCGGCGAGAAAGTTTAGGGTACGAAGGATCGCGAGTGGCAGGTCGAAGGTTGCAGAGCAAAGTATCGAATCGTAGGTCGCAGCCTGCAGAGAGCAACACGGTGTCTTCGGTGCGGGAGTAGGCGACGTCTGGAAGGGTCAGCGGGATTTGCGCGAATGGCCGACGACTTAATTGATCGAGGGCCATAAGCGAATTAGGGATGACCAATGTTCCACGTGCGGAGCTCAGGAATAGAGCCGGGGGAAGACGCCGAGTTAATTCAATTCGAGGAAGGCTGAAGGGGTTTCGGGACGTCTCTCGCGAGACGTAAATTTGCGTACCACCAAGGGCCCCCTCTCGCCCCCCTTCGGAGCGTCTCTGTTATCCCCAAGGACGATGGACACTCGGGCAAATTGCATCGATGACTCCGTAGAGCTGGCCCTTCTTTCCTCCGGCCGTTTCTCCAATTTTTTCTCTACCTCCTTCCGGCCGAACGGCCGCGAGTCATAAATCAAATTATACGCTGAGTGAGATTAGATTTCTGTTTGGCCACGTTCGAGTTTGGGTCCCGTGGATTCGACGAGGGTAAGGACTGCTGCGGTGGCGTAGACCTTCCCCCCGCCTCCCCGTTCCTCGTCATACCGGTTCCCTTTCCCTCCTTCACGAGGTCTAGGCACGGTGTTGCTGCTCGGTGATAGTGGCGACGATGGCGGTGCTCGGTAGTGGTGGTACCGGCACGGCGCTAGTGGTGGTGGTGGTGCACTACGAGGTCCAACATTAGTTAACGATTAATCAAGGCGCTTGTAGCTCAACATATATCATTAAACTAGTTAGCGAAGTAGGGTCGGCCAAGTGTGCTGACCACTGGCTACCACCACCCACCCGGCCGACCTCCCTTCAACCTGACCAACCCCCTTGACCGAGCCCCCATCTTGTTTCCGCGGCCGATCCAACCCTCTGGCGACGTGCTCACGTACCGAACGGAACTCTTAGAGACTCCGAGTTCAACCTCGTCCCTGATGTTTAGCCCGTTTCCACTGCCTGCCAATTGCTCGTTAAAGCCCGGCAACGAGCAGTAGTTTCGCGGACGGAGTTTCACGAACGAATTCGAGGATCGAATACGATAATCCCTGTGCATTATCCTCGTCTCTCCTCTCTGCCGGATAACGAACGACTGTCGAACGACGATACCACCGCGATTTCAAACGGTCACGGGGGTCCCCCTTCTGTACTCGGGCCTAGGTCTAAATTCGGCCTAACCAGGGCCTGGAACCAGGCCGATGTCTCGTAGTCTCGTAATACCGTGTATACGCTTTGGTCGGAGCAGGTCGCGGTGCTCGCAGAGAAATTCAGGTTAGCCCGGAAGAGGAAGAGGGAAATTCGGAGTAGCATAAACTGACCAGTGCATCAGATGCGCGCGTAAATATTCTCTCGTATTCCAGGGAACTCGAACCTGGGGATCACCCGTTCCCAGGTATCTTGCCCTCGCCCTTCCACTTCGATTGGACTCCGGTTCCTAGGATCTCCTGCTTCCTCTTCATCCTCGTCTCTTTCCCTCTCGTTCGGCCGGGATATTCGCACACAGGCCGATCCCGATGCCCCATCCCCGGTTCTCTTCTAGTTTTAACCATCGGAGAGACGGCCGCATAGCCTCCTGTGCGCCCGCGGGCGCCCCTTATAAATCCTGCAGGACTCCTGCAGGCACTAATGTACGACTGTTTGCGGGTATAACTTGGCCCCGACACGAAGGATAGGGGATGGTGTTTCCAGTACATGCTAAGCCGGGGCTAAAGGCTCGCTAGACCGAGCCATTCCTCACTGCCCTACAGACTTACACCTCCGCCCCTCGTGTGCTTGTCTTTGCTTCTTATCCCTAAGCAAATGTGGTCACCGCGAGGAGGGCGCCGGGATTTATTGATGGATTTACGACCTTGATGTTTAGATCTTAGAGGAAGACGAATGGAATCTTGAAATCGCGAGCGTCACTCGTGTTTAATCTTCGTTTGCGCGCGGCCGGCCATCCCGTTCCGCCATCGCATCGCGTCGCGACGCGTCTCTTTCCTCTCCCCCGCATCGCAGCCGACAGAGGAGACGAGGTGTTTGTTTCTTTGAATTGACGTCACGGCCGGCCACCCCCGTTTCCCCGGCGCGTCGATGGAAATTTTCAATTAATACTGATTGCCGCCGGTGGTGACTGTGGACTTTTTGCACGCTGAATTTAATCCTTCGCGCCTTTATTGGACCGTGTAATCGAAGCTGCTTAATTAAACCAGCCTAACTAACGTCTGTCCGAAAGAATAATCGGGGCCGTTGCAGTCCGGCAGCGTCGGAAGGGAATTTTTTTCCTTCTAGCAATCGAGAGTGATACACGCGAGTAATTCCGTTGCATCGCGGCTAATGACGTAGAGCTGGCGGGGGTGCAGCACCGCCTTTAGATTATCGACATTTCGAGATGAAGCAGAAGCCCGAAGGGACTGGACACATTAATACCGTCGCAGGGAATCACTTGGCCGAAGTTATTTGACCACCACTGTTCATCCTGGGAGATGGTATTAAATCCCTCCCCCTTGCTACCTCCAACCTCTCTGGACCCACCTTCAGTGGTTCCGACAGACTTGTACCAAGGACCAGAGCTAGCTAGGCACCAGTGTCCGGCGGTGTCGTCGGCAAACGTTTGCTCGACAAACAAACTGAACTCCCGGTCCCAGCTTCACCATTGCGCGACTCTGTTTTACTATATAAATGAGATGGTCACCCTAAGTACGGGGTTGAAAGGGATGATACTGTACGTGT
Source organism: Euglossa dilemma (assembly GCA_002201625.1). Classification (NCBI taxonomy): domain Eukaryota; kingdom Metazoa; phylum Arthropoda; class Insecta; order Hymenoptera; family Apidae; genus Euglossa; species Euglossa dilemma. The sequence goes on along the minus strand of NIJG01000273.1, from coordinate 5,309,302 downwards.
GTGTCGCCGCCACCCAGCCCCGTTTTCCACCTTGATGACCGCAACCACCGATCCTTCGCCTCTGCTCTTTAACTTTCTCTCCAAGGGCTTCAAATTCCCGCAATAAGAAGAAGTTCCCGCGTTTCTCGCGTCGTTCTCAAAGAGACCCGTGATCCGCGAATATCCCTGTCTCGGTTTTTCGTCTATTTTTCTATTCAGGTTCATTTGTAAATCTCGTCGAACCGGACGGCGAGGTGGAATAAGACGATCGGATGTTTCCGCAACGAAATTCGCTGGAAAGTCGGAGTTGCAGGTTCTAAGAATAACATAATCCTCCAGTGTACGCGGAAGCTACTTCGTATTAATGTTTGCCCCGATATCTGTAAACAGGCATTACCTGTATCTCCGCGCGGAGGTGTAACTATCTGCTCGGCGAGCTCGCCGTGGGTTTGAACGTTAGCCGGCCACAGGGATTAGGAACTTCCTTCGGCCGGGTCACCGTGCACGCCGTGTTTGCGCTTCCCTATCTGTGTATCGCGGAAGGAAAAGAGAAATTCGTACCTCGCTACTACTCCTGTTGATACCAAGATTTTAACTCCTCCCGTATCGATCTTTAATAAGCTCGACCGGTTTCGTATCTCTGTTCTAAACGGTTAATAATTCTCCCGGGGAGTACCATCGAGATATTCTAACATAGAATCGAGAGAGCGCAAAGTTTTTCGTCGACTCGAATTTTATTCGATTATCGAATTTATTATCGAGACAATTTTTTCACGGAGTAGTACCTTCGCCAGAACCGATTCTGACCGATCCGTGGTCACGAAAGGAATAATAATTTAGGGATAAAGGTAGGAAATCGTTGGGAGTGATAATTCGTGTAACTTGTAGTGGTCGAAACTAAGGGTATGGGATGAAAAAATGTGGGAAAATAAGAAAAAATTGGGTGCTCTGAAGGGAAGGTCGGTGCGTTTTGGAAGCTGCTATTTTTTTTCGGGGCTGTACCTTCATCAGAACCGATTCTGACGAATCCGTGGCCACTGAAGGAATAATAATTTAGGAATGAATATCAAAAAATAGATGAAATTACTAATTCGTGTAACTCGTAGTGGTCGAAACTAAGGGTAAAGGATGAAAAAAATGGAGAAAAATTGGGTGGTCCGATAGGGAAGGTCGGAGCGTTTTGGAAGTTGCTGCGCGCGAAATTTCCTTATCGCGCAGTATTTCGCTGGGGGTCCGATTCTGGCCGATCCATAATCGCGGAACGAAGGGGTAATTTATCAGGGAAGGTCCGAAATCGACGGGAGAGCTAACGCATTGTCGTTGAGCGCCGCGTGAAATATGCAATACTCGGATCTTGCCCGTCCCCGGGTACAGTTTATCAGCTGGCGTTCGCCCTAAATCATGGTATTTTTAGCGTTTGTCATCGGCGGCCGTGCAATCATCTATATTACGCTGTTTGCTCAGATACGTTTCGGAGGGAGAGAATAAAAAGGCCGGTTTGCAAGGATTCATTGTGGACGATAACGCGGGCTGCAGAGAAAGAGAGCGAGAGAGGGAGAGAGGAGGAGAGAGAGAGCGATGACACACTGGCATTACCGTAGATGACAGAGTGGCCGGTTTCATTCACACGCGTGCGTGTACGTTGGACGGTGGTTAACTGACGCGGAATATTTACATTGTGTGGCGGTGCAATTAAGCCTCGTATCCGGCATCAAGCGTAGGAAATTCCGTGCGGACTAACACCTTGCTCCCTGCTTTCATGCCGCCTGTTTCTGTCCTTGTGACAAGCGGACTGTTTCGTGCGAAACAGGAACTTCCAACGACCGTGTTTTTCCCTTTGTTCCTCCGCGCACCGATGATGAACCTTTTCCTTTTTCATTCCCCGCATTTTATCTTGCGTCGCGCACCGCGTCCTCTTTTCCAGCCCGATGCCACCGTTTCGCCATCGAGTACTTGCATTTACAATCTTCCCGCTTTACGATCATCCGCCTACGTCTAATTATCTCTGTCCTCGTCCCTTTCCGATATTTTCCTTCTCCTTTTTCTCCGTATCACTTTGGTGCCGTTTCGCGACAAAGTCTTTGGGTTTCACGGTCGTCTAATTATGGCTAATTATTTTTATCCTTATCGCTTTTGTTCTTCTTTTTATCCCTTTATCGCCCTTCGATCTTCTTTGTTTCTTTTTTCTTTTATTTTTGGTTTATGAGGGGTTTAATTCGGTGGGAAATGAAATTTTTCAAGGGGCAATTGGCAGGATGGATCACGAGCGGGTAAATTCGTAGAGCAAGGTTCAACGGGAAGTTCGATCGTTGGATATCGATCAGCTCAGTCCGGCGAGAGGGTATAACTGTTTCTACTGCTCGTAAGGGAATTCCAGGCTTGAATCGGCTGGGAAACGCTCGGGGAATCGTTTCGGAGAATCGTTAACGTACCCTTGACTCGAGCACACCTTACGGATGATTGTCCTCCGGGGCCTGGCAACATGATTTCCATGCATAACGCGGTTCTTTCCTTCGTTTCTTGAGAATACAGACCGCACGACACGTTTGCGAAATAAGGAAGGAAGAAGCGAGGGTATCTCGTGATATTCTCCCTGTGAAATCATCGATATCTCTCATTCCGAGTAGAATACCTTTGGTATCAACAAGTGCGATGGAAATTCTTCTCGAGGTACGTTAACCTAATCCGAAACGGAGATACAGGGATACTCGAATTCGAATTTAAATTTAAATTTAAATTTAAGAACTAAACGCCGCAAGATTGCACGGATTAAAAAATTCTGAAATCCTGAAATTCAGAAATTCGACGATCCTTTTCCTTCCAATTTTCTACCCCACGAGTAGGTATTTTAGGGATCATTCGTTTGACCTTATCCCATGGAAATTCATCTCGAGGTACGTTAACCTAATCCAAAACGGAGATACAGGAATACTCGAATTCGAATTTAAATTTCCGAATTAAACGCCGCAAGATTGCAAAGATTAAAAAATTCAGAAATTCAGAAATTCGACGATCCTTTTCTTCCAACTTTCTACTCCACGAGTAGGCATTTTAGGGATCATTCGTTTAACCACATCCCTTGGAAATTCAGTTCGCGGTCCGATTTCGTCTCAAGCTGCACTTCTCGAGCTTGCAGTACGGTTCTGCCCGAGTGAAAGCTACCAGAGGATATCCGAGTCGGCCGCTTCTTTAATCACCACTTGCAGGCTCTGTCGAGCAACAGCTGACGCGCCTAACGTCACGGAGGTTCGCCCCAGTCCATCCTGTCCGCGTTTTCCAGAATTATTTCCGTTGCTGGTTCCCCCGGCAATCAATTCGCCGTTGGCTGCGTGACGTCGTGCCAGAAGACGAGAACGTCGACGACGAGTCGCGAAACAATGGCAGCGAGCGAGTAAGGCTAGGGCGCGGCGATATCTGGCGCTGGCTTGCTCTATCTATCCGGTTCTATCTTTTATTAGCATCCCGTAGAAGCTATTTCGTGGCCCTTTCTCTATCGGCCGACCTATCCCAGGCAGTTTCTCTCCGAGTCCCGGGCGTTCCGCAGCCGAGTAGGAGTAGCAGAAGTGCGTATTTACGAGCGTTCCCGTCCATAAAGCAACCTCGCGCCTGATTTTGATACATTCTCCACTCGCGGCACTATCTCACGCGCGAATACGACCTACGTAGTAGCCATACCACTTGGGATTTATGGTGATGCCGCGGAAGTGCCGCGATAGTTCTGTTTTCTGGGTATTCGCGAATTTTTTCCCGGCCAACCCCTTCGCGCCAGATTACGCCCGACGATCGACGCGTTCCGCGCCATTTTTATTTTCCACCGGTCTATTACGAAGATGCCATTTTCCCTCGGACAGTATTTTACGCCGGTTTCCCGTGGCTTTCCTCCCTTTTTTTTTTTTTTTTTTTTTTCCCGGGCTCGTCGTAACGGAAGTTCGAATTTGAACCGGGATCGTAAGTGGTCGCGGACACGTCGTTCTATTTTGTACTCGATCCTCGTTACGGATTCAACGAAAATTCCGAAGACTACGATTCCTCGGTGTTCCGTTACGAAGAGTATCATCCGATTATCCGACTCGGCGCTTCCGTTGTTGGCTCGTGTTATTCGCAGACCGAGGATTAATATTTCTACCATTCGTTCTGCATTCCTTATCCGCTTCCCTCCCTGAGGAAAACACGTGTCCCAACGTCTCGTCAATTACCGACAATTATCCGCGAGATATCGGAATATCGGAGGAAGTTCGCGGGTGAAACAGTCGCGACCAATAATTCATCGAAATGATCAAAGCTTATCCGTTTCTTCCGGGTCGGGAATGATACCGTAAACTCCGTCGAGCTTCGTAAAGCTTCGTAGAGCTTCGTCGTGCACACCCGTTCACGGGATTGGACCGTTCGTCCCGGGAAATTTGGGACCGTGTAACGGCCGGTCTATGAAGAAGTAGCTGAAAGCGGACAGTCTGCCGCGCGAAATAAAGACAAACGGGCGGTATCTCGACGGTGGATGTATTATTAAAATATACATTTAGGCGTCGGAGGAATAATGACGTGAGAGGTCGATTATGCAGGAATAAATGTATGGGGTGGAACGTGGAGAAGGGCGATACTGATATTGGGTGTACACTGGGCAAGGGGCATTGGTCCGGACCCGCGCGAATATATAAGCGTCTCTGCATATCGTAATCACAATATTATGCTGAAATTGGGAGGGCCGAGTTTCCCATTTCTATTTTAATGGCTTCGGGGATTTCAAACGGGTCTGAGCCAAGCGTCGCGTAATAACTTGTATTCCCCTCCCCTGCTCGCTCTCTTTCCAACCCCCGACTTCCACCTCTCGCCGACTGTCGGGCGAAAAAAAAAAAGAGAGAGAGAGAGGAGGGAGAAGGAAAAAAATATGTATATGTACCATATATCGAAAGGCCCTGGGACTCTGGGTTTTTACGATTCTCGTTTTTCATCCGGCGTATTTTAATAAACCTTTCGTTCGCGTTGCCGAATGAAACATTAAGCAACGCGCAGGGGGCGCGGATGGGGAACGAGCAAGGGGGGAACTCGATTCGCGCTAGTTCGCTTTGTGTCTTCCTGTTTTCCGACGAGTTTAACGTCCGGCAGATCGGACGTATCAATTTTCGGTTATTCCGCCCGGTCCTCGGTGAAAAAGTGTCGCCGCTCGTCGAGGATTAAGACGGCTGACAAGTTGAAAAGTTTGAATTTCCGGCAATGATAGGGGGCTCGCCGCGAGAGGCGCGGGGTACTTGCCTGGTATTTGTTTATTTATCACGGTGATAGTTTTATTTGCGATTGTTCCGGATTCTCGTTTGCTCCGGTATTTGTCTGTTTAATTGGTCAAGGGTGATTCGACGTTTTGTAGGGATAAGGGTTGATTAAACAGACCGAGACATTTATTTGTTATTTTTCTTTATGATTATTCCTAATTCTTGTTTGTATATTATTAGACTTGTCATTGGTCAAATAACCCAGATGGAAAAATGGGGAAAAGAATACTTGAAAAAATAAAGATGTAATAAATGAAGATATTGGAAAATTGATATTTATATTAAAAAAAAAATTGGGAATCGAGTGATTATAGCGATAAGGTTTAATGCAGAATTTTTAACCGAATATTGAAAACCGGTTATATAGGTTGTAATAGATTTTTAGAAACGTCAGTACCATCGAATTTTTTTAATATTCCTTATTTATTTAGTTATCTACACAGTAATTGATAATTGTAGTCGAAGGAGCGAGAGGGTCTTATGAAAATTGTTTCTCATCCGTTCAAATCCTTTTGCGATAATTTTACATACCGATCCAAAGCTTTCACAGATTGGTTTCATTCCTCGTTCGCGACAATTTGTCAGCGAAACTCGAAAAATAGCGATTAGCGAGGAGCCGATCAGTAGATCTTTCTTTATTGCCGCGGTGCTAGCCGGGAAGATTTTTATCGCGAAAATGCCACGGTTTATCGCGATACCGTTGCTGCCAAAGGAAATTGGAAGATGGATCTCATCGGTGGCCGGTTTTTTTCCCAAACTTCTTCTCCCATGGTCCGAAAGTTTCGCGAATAAAGCCCGGCGCGAAATAAACGGACTCGCGGCATTAGCATAATGTATGTCGCAATTATGGTCATAATTGCCCAAGTTGTTGGCAACTTGTTTCAATCTGAGGACATCCTGCTTCTATCCTCGAATATCTTCGACGGTAGCCTTCCTAAATTCTACTTTATATAACAAACTTCCTTCGTTTCTTCTCGTTTAAAAGAACGCAAACTTGAGAGCCTCGTTAAAGAATCCTCGACTTCGACGCTTCATTCGCGTCTCGAAAAGTGCAACGAAACCTCGATTATCCGAATTAATTGGAGAATACGATGGAATACTCGTGTCTTTATTTTTAATTTCAAAAATAAACGCGCAACGATTCGAACGAAAATATAAAAATCACCTCGAACGGTCCCAAAGAATTTCGTAGGGCGCGCGAAAATAGGGGAAGAAAAACGACGACGGTAAAAAGAATTTCGCCTTAAAAAGCGAGATAAAAGAGGGGATGACAATTGGCAGCGGAAGAAATGGCAGAGGGCGCGAAAACGTCTCGGCGTATTGAATGGCCATAAATATCGATCGAATTATGCCGTGGCTAATTGGAAATTAAATACATTAGGTGTCGATGGCGTTAGACAGAGGACAGGGACGTCGTTGCCTGCTGTTTTACGGGAAAGAAAGTTGGCTGGAGGGGGTGGAAAGTTTACTTCGCCCTCGGTGGCCGGGGGGTGGCCGAGGGTGGAGGTCGGCGGTCGGTGAGAATGACTCCGAGAAGTTAGGATCCATGAGAAAGGAGTCTGTAAAGTTGCTGGAACTTTTTAGCAAGAATTAATCACCGGAAGATGGTGACTGGTCCTTATTAAATTGCGACCTCGCCATTTATTTCGATGCGGTTAGTCCTAACGATTCAATTTCGCCGTGGCCCGGCATTATGCGAGTAAATTATGCGAAATGACGACTCCGCTGTTACTTAGCGCCGGCTAATTTACGGAAATTTCGCGAGTCCGCGGGAATTTCGTTACACGAATTCCGAGGGATCGTTAAAACTTGCCGCGAACTTCGTGCCTTTCGCGGCAATTGTTCTATTTCTAATTTATCGTTTCCCCCTTTCCGCCAGAGATGTACCGCGAAGGGCGATTAAAAATTATTTATACTTCCCGTTTCGGAGAAGCAACAATTTCTTTATTCTACCTAAAGGATAATCGTTGTATCTAAAATATGACGATTATCGCGGTGCGGTCGAGTCTCTTTGACAAATCTCTATGACATGTCTACCTGCACAAGTAAAATTCCTATCTTAGTCATTTCTGCAACTCTAGAGATCTCTAGAACCGGTCATTCTCGCAATTACGATCTTCGATTCATCCGTTAGTATTTTTAACACAGGATGACAGACGACGATACTCGCAAAGTTTGTCCGCGTTAAAAAATTATAACTCACAGATATACGTAATTTAAATCGTCAAAACGCAAGCTCTGCTTAACCCTTCGAAGACGCAGTTCTTCGTGGCACCCGAAAATTCTTGCCAAACGATATTTCCAGCGCGAGACACATCCAAGTCGCTTATTGAAATTTTTATTTACCCCGGTATTGATTGCACTTGGGTAGCCACACACGCGTACAGACACACGCGGCCGGGGATTAATGCAGGCAACGAAGTCAATGAATAATCCGAGTCACGGTTTGACTTTTCGAGGAATTAATGCGAATTCATCGAAACTAATTGTTCCATTCAGCCGGCCGGGCAACAGAGACAGCGTCGGAAAAATCGGCGAACTTACGATCTTGCTCGGGGACCGGAGGCTCGTCTGCTGACCGGAAGTGGCGTCGAACACGGCTATTTTTACGCCGCGCTAAACTCCGTTCGACTTAATTCGTCCGCATAAAACCGACGTGGAATTTAATTTCTCCCACCGTCGGCGAATGCTCGGGGACAAAAGGAGAAACGGATGGAAAAAGGGTAGCAACAACGGAACGGAGGAAAACGAAACCTAACGATTACACGTATTCTTCGAACGCGTCCGGCATCCCTCCGTCGCGCACCCCCGCCCCGGGGGTATATCGAATTAATCCGGCGCAAAATTAAATACACGCATTCTCATAATTACCGGGACCCACGAAAATTCTCGTCACGCCGGCCTGGCCTCCCCCCGCGGCCCCTTCCCGTGTCTCTGCACTTTTTACCCGTGGAAAAATATTTTTATCCCTCCCCCGCCGGCTCGAATGAATTATCCCCACTCACACCAGCGCGCGTTAATGAATATGCGCAAGTGAAATCGCCGGCGAACGTTTCGCGATCGGGAAGCGAGGGCCGCGCGCCGAAAACACCGAGCACCACCGAGGGAAGCATAAATGAATTTTTGTCCGGGCACGTCGTGAATGGCGGAGGGAATGGAATGGTCGTTTGGTATTGGAAGTTTTGACACACCTTGCTGGAACCGTTGCTGGATGTTCGCTCCGCGTCTAATGGATATACCGAAGACCTTTGTGATCGCGCACGGGGTCGCAACACCCGGTTCTCTCAGTTTTATTATAATATTCCCCCCGAACGTTTCGCGTTCCGTCGATAATTTTTCTAACGTCGAAATTAAACGCGTTGGAGGAAGGTATTAGTCTTTTGTACGCAGGATTCTGGAATCTCGAGCGTTCGGTTTTGCATACGCGAATCATAGGATCAGGGTTGATTAAACACGACGATTATCGAATGCGACACTGCCCTCGTTGTTGTTTCGAGAAGAGTATCGAGTTTCGCGGTAACACGAGACAACGTTGGAGATTTTCGCTGGAAATGTCCGATAATGAGATATTACGAAAAATTACCCGGAAATTAATTATCTCTCCTGATACACTCTCTCTCTCTCTGTGCATGCTCCTGGTGACTCGATTATGGTTAACCTAATCGTCTAATATCTCCAGAGTTAGTAGTTTGCACGATTGAGTCAGTGCGAGCCAGGAATACTCTTTTCTACGAGTAATTTTTCAAACCTTCGATGTTTTATTTCCAAACTTGGGGAAATATCATCAGATCCGAATTTAGAACGCCCCAGAATCTCGGGGTCCGCTGTAATATTTAAAACACCGAAAACCTCCATATATTTTATAATATAAGTCACGGAAATTCAAGAATAATAACCCCGGTCCAAACGCGGCGATATCGTTTCGAGATCTAGATCACTGGCAAATCAGTCGAGGTGTAATCCGGATGAAGCGGAATTTCCAATTTCGAGCCTCGTAACACGTCGGTCATACGCGATGCTTTTTAGACGCTGCAAGTATACTCGAAGAGATTAAAATCCACGCGTCATTAAGCTCGCGCGCGGAGGAGTAACAGCGTCTAGTAACGCCGGTCGTGGATCGCATGATGCATAAAACGCGAGGGGAATCTTGGCGACGATGTCCAGATACCTCATTACATCGCTATTGACCCGGATCCTTTATTATCCGTCGAACGTGCAGACGTAATCCGCGAGAGGCGCGCGGTGGGAGTGACTGGCGCTCATTATACCACGGAAAATAATCATTATGCCTATTGACCGGCTCGCACGGGCAATTTTATATTTTCTGCGTACCGAGCCGTCGGTGAATACGTCTCTGATGACGATTAGTGGCCCCCGGCATCCTTAATGACCACTCACACGTCCCTGCCTTCTCTGCGCTGGTGCGCGTGTCTCGGCGTCCGTCGTCGTCGTTGGCGTCCGTCGTCGTCGTTGGCGTCGTCCTCCTCCTCGCCGTCGTCGTCGTCGTCGTCGTGTCGCATGCACGGTGACACGGTGGCTGATATCTAGATCGTTCTAGCCAGCTGAATATGATATTTTCACCGAAGAACGTTTAATTAGGCGTCACGCGAGTTATCGCGCGCTCGACGCCCCTGCGTTGTTTCCCTTCTTCCCGATCCGCTCGCCATTCCCGGCGAAAGTGTTATTAACGACATGGAAATGAATCGAGTTTTCGACACCGTGCTCGGCTCCGCGTGGCCCCGGAATTATCGCGTTCTTCGCGCTTGCCAATTATTGGCTCGCGGTCGCGTCGTTTCGACGGAGATCGGTTGTTTCGTTTCGCTCGAGATTTTTCTTCTTGCTTCTTTTTGTTGTAATTTTTCTTCTTTTTTTTGTTACCTCGTTCCCGCTTAGGTCTCAGGATCGGAGATGTTTCGAGATTGGAAATTAGACGTCTGGGATTTTTTTTGTTTCCGGCGATCGTTGAGATACGCAGAGCCGCTTTCGAGGGAAATAACGCTGATTTTTATGCGGACTGGAACGCGGCTGTGCGTGGTTATTTGTCTTCATTATACCATTACAATTATTATCATTCGGGTGTAATGCGTTTAGTTATTCATTATGGGACGGTAATTCTAGCGTTGATCGATTGTGCCAGAGGTTTTAATGCCGTAAGATAGTAATTTGCGGATGTATCAATTATATCGTAGTAGCGTAGGAAGGTTTTAGACAATGACGGACTGCGCTGCTGATGTTTAAAAATATTTTTCAGCAAAGACTCTGTTATTTACACCGCGGTCTCGGGATATTCTTATCGTTATCCGTTCGAGATATTTCTCCGAAATATTTATCCGTGCCTCTTGCCGATTCGTAAATTCGTATAACCACACCGCGATGAAATATTAACCCGAGTATCGTGCTGCTATGTATAAAATCGCTTGAAACCAGAAGGGAGTACGAAAGAACCGAAAGGAAAATCAATTATTCGAAACAGCGAACGACAAAAAGGGTACGGGATGAGTTTATTAAAAAATCACTCGGCAGCATCTCCGAAATAAAGCAGTTGCCGCGGCCGATGAGAAAGAAGGTCGCGGGAAATATTCAATGGCTTAAATTAATCAACATTGCTCGAGGTGCTTACTAATTATCGAATTAGACGCTTCGCGAGGAACGAAGGCGGAATTGGAATGGTACCCGGCGTCCTTAAATTAATTCATGGAAACATCTCTGCCTGATAGGTAGTCTAAAACCGTCCGCTGGTGCATCCCGGCGTTATCGAATTTTCTCGCGCGTAATCAGTTTTACGAGCGAAGGAAAATCGACGAATAACGAGGAACAAACGATCCACGGCGACCGTGTCCTCGGGATCAACGTGGTCCCCGTCGTGGTGAACGAGTACGAGCATGGATTCTCCGATTAGACGACTGGTATCGCGACTAGTATCACGACCGCCTGACGAATCCTCGCAGGATGCGAGCAATGGAAAAAAGTCCTGTCGATGGAAATTTGTTTACTCTCTCTTGATCGGTTTATAACTGAAACGAAGTCTGGGAAATCTGCTTCTAATACGCAGTATCTTCTATGGTCCCGGCTAAATTTAAGTCCCATCCCATAATATCGGCCTAACGAAAATAATTCGAAACAAATAGCAGCGAATTTAATTCGATAATCCGGCGCACACACGTCCTTTCCCCGGATAAATATAATCGACGCTCGCGGAATTTTTAGACCCCCGCGAAGCACCATGGGAAACGATCGTGCGAAACTTATGCCCGGTCTGGAACGCTTCGTGATCACGGTGAAAAGAATACTACTCGACGGAATTTGAAACGCACGTTTCTCATGCCCGAGAACGATTTTTAATCCTAAATTCATCGGACACTGCCGAGACAGGGGCGGAGAGAGGAGAGAAGGGGGGAGAACATTCAGAGAAATTGACCTAACCGTTGATTAGCCGTTCCCGGTAATCCTAATGATAGATCCGAAGTGACAGCATATACTTAACATGGCGATTCGCCGTTTCCACGAGCTCGGTCGGATTTTAGATTTCAATGAAACCTCCTCTCTCTGTTCCTCTCTCGTCTCGTCTTCGGAAATTAAGGAACGACCCCGATACGGGGAACGAGCCGAAGGGGGTAGAACGGTAACAATTTAAAAATCGGCGTAATTGATACGCGGTGCAAGGTTGGATTCGAAAAAATTGCCGCTGGAATCTGTTCCATTATTCCGCGGCCGGGCTTCAAAAGGCCGGGCGAAACGGTGGAAATTGAAAAGGGCCGGGGAAATGAAAGAAGCGATTAAAGAAGAGCGGAAAAAAGGAGAGGACCGCGGAGCCGTTGATGAAGACCGAAATTCTATTAAGCGGAAATTCAGGTAATACAGAGAGGATCGAGGGACGAGGAGAGCGAAGGGTGAGACGGAGGGTGAGTTTCACAGTGGTAACCTTGAATCCGGCGCACGAAGGAAATGGACGAACACGAGGAAACGCGAATCACCTTTACTTCGATCTCGAGAGGCCTACTCGAGATCCCCGTAATCGCGGTTAAAAGCCGAGAACCAGAACGGGGGTTGGGCGCGACCCAGTGCAGCAAACGGCGAGAAGGGCGCACCGGAGGGTGAAAAAGAGACGGCCCGGCGAGAGAAGCGCGGCCGTGGAAATACCGGCGGCAGAGGAACAGAGAGAGACAGGGAAAGAGAGAGAGAGAGAGACGGGGAAAGTGGAAAACCGAATAATCGTGCAGCGTCGACCTCGGTGTCGGTTAGGAGCCGACGAAAAAGAGGAGATGAAATGGACCGTCCGACTGACAGGAATTTACATCCTCTCGTGCGCAATCTGCGTGAGTGAATTGTGTCGTGTTACCGTCCGGAGAATTAGATCCGGAAAATCCGTAATAATTACTCGAGCGGCGCTCGCCGAAGCATCCTCTTCCCTCTGACTTCGTCATCCCTCTTCCGTTCATCCTTCGCCACCCCGGCTCGCACTCGCGCCTTGTCTCTCCTCACCCTTCTCCTACCATCGTTGTTTCGTCGGCGAGTCGGAAGGTACGGGGTTTTGACGCGATGCTTTCCCCTCTTTCTTCTCCGGCCTCGAGCCTTCTCTGACCGACGGGGCTCCGGCTAGAGCGTCGCGACGCGTCGCGTCGCGTGGTCGTCGCTCTCGTTCCATCGCGTGGCCACGCTCGTTTGTCCCGCGACCGCGGCGGATGGAACGCGCTCGACAGCGTGAAACGCAAAAATAAATAACGATTCACCGCGCGAGCGGCATCAGCCCGCGAAGAGCCGACCTCCTCTCTCTCTCACTGTCTCTCTCTCTCTCTCGTCTCCGTGTGGTCTACGCGGAGCCAGCTTCGAGAGTGGTAACTGGCTGGTTTAATGTATGCGCATACATGGATATGCATAGACGCTGTAGCCCGCGCTCTGTATGAAACGCAATCTGCTCGCGGATCTCACCCTCTGCGGTCGCCGGACGCATTTTACGCTCTCCTTTCCGTGTAATTCGCCGCGATTATTAAGTTTCGAGCGAGACGGTGGCGGCGGTTCCAAGGAGCGCGTTATCGTTATTGTTACTGTTAATTCGAGGGCGGTACGAGGGTGGGTTGTTCGATCGTGACACGAGTTTCCGCGACTCGCATTCCAAGAAGTCGTTAAGGATCGTTCGGTAATAGACGAAGCTAAATTCGTTCTACGCTCCCGGAACGCCGGCGCCGGTTTAGTCTGCCGCTAATGTAGCTGCTTAGAGACAGTTGTAATTAGCACGCTTAATGCCTAATGATTTATACGCCGCGCTCGCGCGATCTGGGTTAAACGGTGCAGCACGTGCGCCTCGTCCGTGTGTTAGCCCTCTCGTGCGTGTATTTACCACCGCGTGAAATCGCGCGGAGGAGCTCGCTGATGTTATGGGATCTTTTTGTCGGCTCCCGATAATCTGTTCCGCGTTCGCTAATGAAGATACGGAATGTCTGCTCTTCGATCCGGTCAGTCGATTCGGGATAATTTCTCGAATTATCGCTGCAGTTTCGATATTTCCTTTTTCACTTCTCTTAATCGGTAGCGAATAAAGATAAAAAGACATCGGGGATACAAGCCGAAAACGCGACTCGGTTGTGCTTGTACGTATTTTAAGTAGAAGCAACCATGGCGAGAAAGCAGGAGTAAATTTTTTACCGATCGCTGCAGCGAGTTAATGACATTTTCCTTTCGAGTATCGTTTTCCGATACTAGAACTGTCACGTAGCTCTAAATGTCACGAATCTCACCCCAATTCGTTCGATGATAATCGCGCGATCGGATTACGAAAATCCGATGACCCGGTTCGCCGGATATTTAGGCGATCGTTTATGACGGGATCTGAGACAGGAAATCCACGGGGGGAAAGCCCTGGACGCTATCCTTTAATCGACCGCGGCATAAATAGACGGTGAAAAATCGCGAAAGAACCTTGCCATTCGAAAAGGGTGACTGGCGAGTGTGACGACTATATACCACGGTCGATTGGCTCGCGCGAAATTCGAGTTAATGGAGCGCGCGCGAGTAATCAGGCTGGAATTCGAGTTCATCACTTTCTCGATGACTATTTCGGGTCATCGTTCAGCGGCTCGTGTTACCAATCGAAAATAATAATTTTCTTTGTCAACATTGCGCCCGAGCGTCGCCGTGTTTGCGTATACCCGCGCGTATACGTTCGTTAATCGATTATCATTTTTCACCTGGCCGTACTATTTATCACGGCGGCGGCTTTTCTCGATCATCATTTGCCGCGATCGATCAGCGGCCTCGCGCACACGACCCTTCGAGTCTCTAGTTTCGCTATTTTAATTTCACGGCCTCCGACCGCCGATAGCGGGAGCACACTTTTAATTGCCAATTATCGATTATAAACCACTTAATACGACGTCGGGCCACGGGATCTCCGTATATACTATTTTCCCCTCGCGCCCTCCTCGCTTCTGTCAATCGCTTTTCGCGCATTCGCTGTTTCTTCCGCGATATATCTCTCTTCCTTTCTTTCCTTCTTTCCTTCTTTCTCCGATTTCTCAAACGATCGGGATTTATTTCCATTCCATACCAGTGTTCTCGTTTACTCGATTCGACCACCTTTGTTTTTACAAATACACGAAAAATACACCGTTACTCCTGTCAACTCGACTCGTTATTTATTCGACCGATGAAATTTAAGCTTTCGCTGGTCGCTGTAAATTTCCGTCTTATCGTCCGAAGAAATCACGTTCCTGCTTTGCATCGATTCGCGTCTCTGTCCACTGGACGCGAGCCACGCGTCGGCGACCGGAAGTGCTGCTGCCACCCCCGCGAACGTTCGTTCCAATTCCGGGCCGGCTTATACTCGCGTACGCGACTTCTCGGTATAATAATCCCAAACGAATTGCACGTCCGTTAGGGATCCAGGATGTCAGAGAGAGCCGTGGTAGCCAGGGAGAGTCAGGAGCAGGCGCGACGTGTTCTCCGGCGGGAAAGGGTGAAAGGATCGGGCCAACGAGACGGCGGGCCCCGTCCCCCGGTCGGACAATAAAATTAATTTCGTTCGATTCGGATTAGCTTCGTTTGTAATCGCGCGGAAAATAAACATGCACGAGGAAAGATAGTCGGTCCGTCTCGCGTCCACCCTCTGGTTTCCACGCGAGCCAACCACCCGTCTCGCCCTTCCATTTGTCCGCCCGTCTGTCCGTCCATCCGTCCATCCGGAATGGTGGCGAACGTACGGCGGTCGCTTTACTTTTTCAACAGATATATATTTTCTGTGTCCGGCCGCACGGCGGACCGCTCGCGGACCGAAACGTAGCGAATGAAAAAAAAGAGCGAGAGAGGGATAGAATGAGAGAGAAAGAGAGAGAGAGGTGGAGAGAGAAGCGGCGGAGAGGGTGGGAGACAGAGAGACGGCGGTGCACGGTGGTAGGAGGCGGCGCGGAGTGGGGTTGAAGCAGGGAAAAAAAAAGGAAAAAACGGACGCGGATGAACTATTAAAAGGCACGTTCGGCCGGGCCGCCGATGGTCGGGGGTTTTCATTAAAATTCTTTCGATCTTTTAACATTTCCAATCGGTGTTTGTCGGAATATCGAGTTCTCGCGCGTCCGTGGTAAAAATGTAAAAGGCTCTGTGCTCGCACGGCCCGCGATGCGCCGTCGACAGTGTAGGCTCGCGCGCTTATAAGCGTCCAGTCGTGTCGAATCGAATA
>NIJG01000273.1:5277637-5293300 GCA_002201625.1 Euglossa dilemma | reverse complement strand
GGCGGCAGCCGGCGAATCGAACGGCGGGGGGATGAAGAGCGGAATGATCGGCGAGGGGGGCGGAAAAAATTTCGGCATGGAGGCCGGGTCCGCGCGATTTTTCAATTAATCGACGGAAAAAATGATCGAGCCCCAAGTCTTGCGCAAATATTCGATAATATTTTCATTGTAGCTGCGTGAGAGATCGCTCGGTTTTTAATTAATTCTACAACCGGTGGGATACGCGTATCGACTTCCGGCTGCTCCGCGACGCGAGGGTGATCCCGGTCAATTGGCGAAACGCGAGTCGTTTCGCCGAAATGTAAGAAAAACGACCGTGATTTGGTCGCGATGTAGCGGAAAAAATTCCCTCGTAATTAACGCGCAGAAATAACGAACGCCTGCGATAACTTTAGACCCGCCCTAATGCCGGCCAGGGATCAATTACACCTCGCAGCGTTTATCGTTGCTGTTTGTCCACGGGTCTTTCCGATTTTTCATTCGTTAAATCGTCTACGCCTCTGATGAACGCGAAAGATATACGGGATCTCGCTAATTTCGCATATTCTCTTCGCGATAAATAGAGAGATAGAAAGTTAACGATAGCCAGCGGATAGGAGATCGCGAACGATGCAAATTATATTAAGAGGGTTGAACGGATTAGCGTCGGTGGCGCCGATCTTCCGGATGCGTCTCTGTCAGACTCGATTCATATCCGCGACATAAAAATCCCGAGCTCTAGCACCCTTTCCGAACCACCCTGGCGCCACTGCAAATTACCAGCACGGGCACCGATGCGGTAAATCATACGGTGTCGATTCGGTTTAAAATGGCTACTTGGCAACTTTAAAAGCTTCGTTCAAATCGATGGATAATTAGTCAACTTACATCGAGCTCCCTCCTGCGACTCTGCTTCAGAATTAACCCTTACAGTTCCGGAGGGTTAATATTCTCCTTCTCGAGATATTTTCCGCTCAAAAACTCCACTTAGAAGCATCAACGTTAAAATTGATAAATTTTCTCTTCGCATGTCCAAACCCTTTGCAAATCGAAATACACGCGATTTCCTTGTTTTATTTAAACGTAAACCCATCACGGACCTCGGGAATATCTAAGAAAAGCTCGGAGCGTAAAAGACTAACAAATTTTCCGATAGAGTATCTCGCGTGCGTATATACCGATTTTTGAAATCCGAAGTACCGATCGTGTCTCACAATCCGCCTGGCATTACGGTTAATTTACAACCCTCGGCTGGTGGCATTTCTCGGATAATCCTCTCTCCAAATTTTCCTGGCCGTTATCCCGGAGTTTTCCGCGCACACGGAGCAAAGGTCTCCCCCCAGCGTGATCCAAAAGCGATACGCAGCGATAAGTCCGCGAGCGGTGAAGATTCGAGCGGGAACGAGCGCACGCGAGCCGGCGAGAGAGTAGAGAAACGTGTTTGTTTTACCAGCAAACACTCGTTCGCACGTATCGTGCCTTCGTGCGCCTCCTCCACCTCCAGCGATCTCCCATCCTCTCTCTCTCTCCCTCCCTCGCTCTCTCTTCGTTCATCCCTGCTCGTTTCTCTCTGCCTCGCGGACTGGCAGCACACGTTCCGGCTCGACCACGTGTGTTACTCGTACGATCTCGCGTATACGGCGAAGAGTGGCCAGCCTTTCATTTCCCACCCCACTTGGAAAGCGGCCGCCAACCAATCGGACCTCACCCCGCGTAAAAACATTGAACTGCACCGGGCGGAGGGGGTGTGCGCGAAGGGCGCGTCACGGATGGTCGGGGGTTGGGAAAAAAATCGTTCAAAATTAAAACAGCGAAGCAGACAAATAATCAGATTTCCGCGTATATTATTAACGAAGATACGTCCGGCCATGGTGGAAGTATCGACGGCCGATCGGTATGGATCCACCCCCGTGTAAACTGTCGGCATTCGCGATTCCGCGTTCGTCCGGATTTTTCTCTTCCGACCGCGGCATTTAGACGGGTAATTTTTCGCCGACGCCGAAAACCCGCAGCGACCGAAAACCCTCTCCGAGGGAGAGGACAACAGCGGGACGCGAGAGTTCGAGCTCGGCATACGGGTTGCGAAATTATTTTCCCCGAACTGCGTGGGTTCTATTCGATTCTTACGATCTCGATACGTCCGTTGACTTCGGCGCGGTGTAAATTTACAACCACGTCGAAAAGCTGTATCGAAAAGAGAGGACGAAAGTGCGGTGATTTAATTAAGTCTAATGACTCGCGGACTTAGACTTTCGAAATTAATCCTTCGTGTTTGCCCGACACTAACGCATCCGCCGCGTACGATCATTTATATAATATCGTGGAAAAATATACTCGAAATCGTCCAAGAAACCGCGCGATCGTGCGTCGCGTGAATCGAAAAACGATTTTCGAGTCCGACTCGTCGTTCCGCGTAATTTCCGTGTTTCTTATCGCGCTGTCGCGATTATCGGGATTATCTGCTTTCTTTACCGGGTACTTTCATATTTACCATCGCGAAAATTGGCAAAAATTGTCTGATTATCGGATCGGATAGAGTTTTTGCGAGCTACTGTCAAAATTGTCGACTTCCGATACCCGGCGTCCGCACGTTGGTTGTCGTTCGACTGAAAAAAATTCGCCAAAATTTCTAATTACCACCGGCGCAACCCCCGTTCGCCCTAAATACATCGCTCGGCGCGCACGTAAGCGTGGGAGCGTGTTCCGCGGTGGCGAAGGGCATCGAGGGTGTTGGCGAGGGTGACGCGAGGGGTCGAAGAGGGTCGAAGAGGGCGCGCAGGCCGGCGCTGTCCGGCGCAGAGAATTTATAATGCGAAAAGAGAGGAAAAAAAGGAAGGGAAAAGGGAAAAAATGGGAAACAGATAGAAAAAAAGGGCGGGACCGCAGCGCCGGTTGTTTAAACGGCGTCTCGCGCCGCGGAGGAGACACCGACGGGCAAATGGTGTGCGTAACGCGGCCCCCGGAATTTATATTTCGAAAAATCGCCCGGCCAGACCGTGTGAATGGAGACGCGTGACTTTTTGATAGCGGCCACCCCTCGCCCTGCGCCGCCACCCCCGCGCCGTTCGCCGCCACTTTTTCCACGGCCGTAAATTATTTTCTGAGAATCGCCAGAGCTCGCTTGCCGCCGTCAACGCGCCGGCTCCCGGCATTGTTCCCCGCCCCTGTCGCGGTTTCGCGAACACTGTTTTCCCGATTTTCTTTCCTCCCCGTTTTTCCAGCTTTTTGTTCCCGCACGAAATCGGCCGGTCTTGATAATCCGTGTTTCCACTCTCCCTTTAACGTTCTTCCTCCTTTTTCCACCGTTTCTTCGCTTGATTTTTCTGAAAACGGAGAGGAGCGGATTTCTTTCGACCTGTCCCTGATTTGTCGATAAAATCGGTATGTATTTCTTACCACTTCTCGTTTGACACTGAAAAATTTGTTGGACTTTCCAATCGATGACACGAAAGATTTCCCGGAGCAGAAGGGTTAAAAGTCTGATTTGAAATTTACGCGAGAGATGACTCTCAAAGAAATATTTCACCATTGTCCGTATTATAAGGGAGAAAATAGCTGTCTAAATTAGAAAGATATAGGAAAACTTTTTCCTCTAAAATATACTTCTTTAAAAGGAAGTGTTTTTAATATATATCGTTCGGACAAAAATTTCTAGGTGTACCGGTTGGATACTTTCCCTCGTAACTTCCAGTATCAAGAATTCCATCAACGAACGATTAAATCGCGAATTAACCATCTACGAATCGTAATCTCAGGCGATAGGGAACGCAAGGAAAATTTGCAAATCACTTCGTATCCAACTTTCACCTGGATAATTACATTTCACGCGGTCGAATCAGCCGATTACAATTTCAATCCTGCCACCTACCCGGCGGAGTAACTCCTTACCCCCGCCATGGCGATCGACTGGAAATACTTGGAATCTCGATACGCGGAACGAATGTTGCGCAACAACTGTCATCGTCCATGAGACTGTTTCATTCATCGGCGTCGGGGATCAAGGAGAATCGAAATTTTCCACCCCCTACGCATTCCCACCCTCGGCTCCGGCCGTCTCTCTGGCCGTTGGACAGCTACGCGAAGTTAATTCCGACATCCTTAATCGAGTTGGATTGCATCTAAATGGAAGGACGTGGACGTAGGGACCTGGGGTGGAGAGCGCGAGCTGGAAGTTGAGACTGAAAATCCGGGTCAAATGTGTAAACAGGCGTAACAGACAATACGAGCGCGACAGATACGAATTCGGAGTCGTAGTCCCCGAATCGAATCGTTACTCGAACGAACACCGCAAGCACGATGCTGGACAAATACCTTCGTCGAGGTCCTTCAGGAATCCCTGGAGTTTCGGCGGGTAGCGGTGGAATCCTTCGATACTCTAATTGGTGCATTCACGCTGGTGTTGGCCGTGTATTCCGGTTGCAATCTGTATGTACCAATTCGATTTTCCTCCGTCCATGTATCCGTAAACGTCGTCGTAGCGTGACTCCACGGAACCAATTTGAATTATGCCGATAATCATGTACGTATCTTCAGGATCGAAATTCTTCGTTAGCCCGGTCACGGTAATTAAAGTTGAAATTGCTTTTCAAGCGCGCCTGGAATCTCCCCGATGGCGACCGACTGCCTTGAAATATCGCCGGATTTAAACGTGGCAATGCATTTTTCAGCGTTTCGGGAATTATCTCGAATGCGGCCCTGCGTCCTTCTCTCCTCGTTCGCGCTTTCCGGTCCCAAGACTCGCGCGATCATCCTATCTTTCACCGACGGTCCCAATTCGAGAACTATCACGGATATTATACACGGTGTCCGACTGCTCGTTCGAGCCGGTTGGAAAACCAGAGCGATCTCGCAATTTCTCACCCCTTTCAATCGTTTCACCGGTCGGATGGATGGAACGAGCCGGATGATTTCCCAGCGTCATCGAGGTGAGAAGCCCTCGACGTCGTTGCCGATGATCGTCGATAAATTCAAAAACGGCGGTCTTTGAAGGCAAACTCGTTTTGTATCCATCGGAGGGAATCTTTGCGTCACCCTCGCGCTCGCGTTCTTCCTCCTTCCTTTCCGGAGGGTAGGTATATCGAGCACCAATCACCACGCATAATCTGCGTGCTCATTATTACTAGAGCTGCGAGGGGACGAGCGTGTGCATGTCCCTGGTACCCGCGTTCATTATGGAGACGATATGGAGCATTGTTTGCGGAACGAGAGGGTGAGCGCCACGACGACCTACCCCGTCTCCGACCCACCACCCCCATTCCATGTGACAGACCCCTTTAATGCGATACCAGGCCTCTCCGTCTCTCTTTTCTGCCTCTCGTGTCCCCTCCGGTTCCCTTTTCCGCGTGTCTCGCTGACGAGTCTCGAGCATTCTTCTTCTGGTGCACTCTCGCGCTTCCTGAGCACCGTCGTTCTGCGGCGACACGCGTACAACTAAACTACTTATCTCCGGGATCGAGCCTGCGTTTTCTTTTTTCCTCTCTCCCCTTTTTCCCTCCCTTGTTTTCCTTCCTCCTCCCAGCCGCCGGGAAGATTTCCACGACACGTCCGACCGACGCGTTCCGTCGCGTCGATGCGTCCACGCGATAGCTTCACGCCGACGACAAAAGCCTCGCGGATTGTTCCCTGTAATTAGAGCGCGTGTACGGATACTCGGTGCACGGAGGAGGCTCGCGCGATGGCGTCCGACGCGGGTCTTGGCCTCCTGTCGACGCTTTTATTTCCTATCGTCGCGAGATCTACCTCAGTTTAGATCTAAACTTCGAGGATGTTATCGTTACCCTCTTCCGTTTCGATGTAATAGTCCGGCAGGTTTCGAAGTAGGTGGAAAATTGACAAGGTTACCGATACCGCGAGGCGAACACTTATTTGCCAATACCCGCTTCTTCGCTCGGATTTCCTTTGATCAGCAAACACCGCGGGAATTCGAGCAACGCCGCGCGCGCGCTTTCTAAAAAAGAAAGGAACGGTGGAAAGGAAAGTCGATCGGAACGGTAGGCTTTTGAAGCCGGCCGCTTCCCCCGTTTAATTTATTAATACGCCGGTTACGAAATACGCGATCACGGTTGCCGATACCGATCGCGTCGCGCGGCCGGTGAAAGCGGAGGAAAGAGGACGCGAAGCGTCGAAGGGACCATCGCGCCGGAGCTACGCCGAACCGGAAGTCGCCGAGGGTGGCGGAGGCGCGAGAATAAAAACACGCCGCTCATTTCCATACGCGTCGCAGAAGTCTTTGCCGCTCATCGGTACACGAGTGTGCAATCAAGCAGCGCAATTATCAGGGCCTTTGTTCATGAATAATTACAAACAGAGAACGGTAAGCACGCTCTTTGCGAGCTCCTCTTTCGCTCGTATTTGCGCCGGGGCTCTGTCGGGCCTCGTGCAAGGGTTTACGCGGAAGGGACCCTGACAGCCGAGGGCAACCGTTCGGAATCAAGTAACGCCACCCTCTTTTGAATTTTGGCACTTCATAAGCGACGCCTTCCGTCCCTCGCCGACCGAACCACCCGCCAGAGATTGTTTTTCTTTTCCTTCTTTTTCTCCTTTTATTCCACCCAGCCTGCGGTGGAATATTTTTCGGCCTGTCCGAGTTCTTTTTCCTCTTCCGATGGTAAACAGATTCGGGCGCGAGAATAAACGGAAAAATCTCCCGTATTTCCGAAAGATTCCTACTCGCAAGAATTAAATATCTCATCGAGAAGTATACCTTCGTAAATTATTTCAAACGTGTTCGAGATCAATCAGTAAGTTAACTGTTTAAAAATTCCGCCGACAGAGAAGCTTAACTTTTAAACGAGTCACGAGTTAACCTTTAAAACCGTTTCTCTGTATTTCACAGCATTCTCTGTTTCGAAAGGACTTCGTTCCGAAAGATCGATACTCCCCCAAGAAATGAATCTTTTAACTGTACTCTGTTAAATTCGGATGCAAACGAATTTCGGATCTAGTTAGGCGTATCGCGCCGTCAGTCATCGAGAAATCATTCGCGGGAATTCGAAACGGCGAGCGTTTAATCCGCGCGCGCGCGGAATTAGCGCTCGCCAATCACACCCTTAAAGATTCCAGCTCTGTTCCGCATTGGAAACCGGAATAATCCGGCGATGCGCGCGGTGCAAATAAATCCCGGTGCCATCCCCTCGCTTGGAAGATCTTCCATCTCGGGCGTAGGGACGAAGGGGATATGCCCCGGTGATTGCAATTGACGCGTATCAGTAATTTCGGCGCGGCGCGTGTGTACGAGTTCGCGGCGCGAGAAGCGACGGCGAGTAGCTGCTAGCGACAATAATGAACGGCCGTCGACTGTATCGCGGCGCAATCTGCACATACTTAACGGCGGAAAATGCATATTCATAACCGGGTCCGTAGGCGCGACCGCGTGCGCGCCCGTTCTCCGACGCGCGCGTCGCTATTCGCTTTCCTCTTTCCGCGTCTAACCGAATGTAACGCGGAAAATCAGGCGTGTTTTAAGCGACGATTCCGCGCCGCGGAGGATCCCGGGGAATAATAACGAGCGCGGGCGTGTATACGTGTATCGCGAGTCGCGATCGCGCGCGATTCCTCTTCGTTGACAAGCGGCGACGCTTAATTCCCGAGGCGGAGACTTTTCACCTGGCCCGATGAATGCCGAGAGAGTGAGAGAGGAAAAGAGAGAGAGGTCGTCAGACAAATGGTATACCAGAGTGGAGGATTTTTTCGAACGTCCGATGCAACGAGATTTTTGCGTCTTGCTTTTGTTCGCTGCTATGCGCCGCGCTCGTGATGCGGCCGATTTGTGTTCGTCGAGCCTTTTTTTTTCTCTCTCTCTCTTTCTCTCTCGTCCCCTTCCTCCTCCTTTTTCCCCGCGTTTTCGGCCGGAATGAAAATTTAATGCCACCTTTTTGTCGGAATTTATTAACGCGCGGCGAGAAAATTAGCGCAAACAGCTCGATTTAACCGGCACGATAAATTCCTATTTAGATATGAACGCGGCGAGGAGAACGTGATGAATGTTAATTCGACGGTGTTTATGGGTTCGGGATGAACGAGAGGTGAGCGATTCGGAAGACCCTTTTTTTTTTTAGAAATAAAAACCTTTCTACTCTCGAAGGCGTAGGTTGCATATGGAATTTCAGCCGAGATTCGATGAAATTTATTTGTTTATCGGTCACTTGCGAGGAGAAACGTTGCGCGGAATGTTACAAATGCGCGCAGTCACTCGCGCGAGTTGGAGATCAATTAAGCGAGAGGCCATATGGTGCTTCTTATTAGCTTCTTTTATTTTATGGCCGTCTGTTTAGGAGGAAATGAATCGATCGCGAAAATATTCCGACGTCAATTTAGATTTGGCCTTCAGTTCCTGTTTCCTACGTTTATTCCGACACTAAAAATACGTAAATATTTTGTTTATTACGCGAGGTGGTTTAAATACTGGGAAATTTCCAGGTCGCCGAAATATTCGAATATTGTATACGGTAAATTTATCAAGTTGAAAAAATTATTTTTAGCAAAGAATTCGTATTTTATTGGGTATTCCCGTTCTTGTACATATTTCAGACGATGCCGGTACAGTTGTGCAATATTATTTCTCAACCTATTTTTTTAGGGCTTTCTGAAATTTATGATATTTTTTAACTTATCTATTCAGTTAGCTTTTCTAATAAATATACGATTTTCTCTCTTCCTATCGTTACACTTTTATCATACGTAAATTGATTAATTTTAGGTCTTTTAGGTCTTTTCCTCATCTTTAATTTAAAATTTCGTCGTCCCCAAATTTTCTTTTAACATAGGTATAATAAATTGTCTGTCATTTCATTATCTGCTCCTTCGTTCGTTTAAATATTCATTCGTTCGAAATGAAATTTCAAAGAAAAAATATAAATTACCGTTGCTTGACTTAGCGATTACCAGTTTTTGCGCAACACCGCGAGATCAGCGACGAGAATTTTACTCCTACGAATTATCCGTGTGCAAATGGAATGGCGAACGATCTCACGCACATACTTCTCGACCTTCGATCCACGTTCTACATACTTGACGCGCATCCCTGTTTTTCTGGCAGCGGCCGTCATAAAGCAGCTTTCTATTACCGTCTTCGATAACACTTACCGCGGTAATGCGGCGCGGTTACCATGCTGGAATTTATGAATGGAATATTAGCGCACGTAGCTACGGATAACCGAGGCAAATCTAGCGAGAATAATACGGCGCGGAGCGGAGAACGGCGACGCTGCGTTTAACCTAGTGACTCGGCTGGTCGTGGTCGACGCCGGCGACGCGACGACCATTCGGGACGCAGGAAGAAAGGGGCGTCGGGACGCTAGAAATAGTCGGCCGACGCTTTCGCTCTCGACGCTGGAAGGCGCCGTTGCAACAAGAAAACTTTAAAGTTGGCGGCCAAGTTCAAGTCGCTGCCATTCAGAGGCGAATGCCTAGGACTCTTGAAAGTGTGATCCCGATTTGCATTGCGTGCCTCTGCCAGCGGCAGAATTTCCTTCCCGTCCACTGTTTCCCGTGGCCGAGAACGATCATCGATCATCCGTGACTTTTTCCCTTCGTTACTCACGGCTCAACATCTGCGAATTATCGTTTGATCTCCGCTGCCAGAACAATAATTAATCTCGAATTATTTATTAGGATCCTACGATTCGCTTTGATATTTAACCCCGCCGTGTTCTACGCGTCTTCTCGCTGGGTGTGTCGTTAATCTGAAATTGTTCTTTGAAAGGGTACGCTCTGACGAAGTAGGCGTATCTGTCACGAGGCTAGAATTGGGCAATGTTAATTAATAAACAGAATTATCGGATATTTCTAGGCGCCAAGGATTAAACCGATTTACAACGAGCAGATAATACGACGATTACAATTGCAAATGCAGATGAAAGTGGACACTGTAAATTGGAAAAAAATTGAGACCGAGTAAAAGGTTTTTAGATTATAAACGGAGTTTAGAAAATTTGTTGCTACGCCATTTTGCCTGTCTTTCAAATACTAACTACTGAAACCAACAATTTAGCGGTTTCTCCAATTATAAGATGTACGTGCACACCTTACAAGTGGAAACGAACATTACAAATTGAGATGATTTAGATAGCAGTGTACAAAGAAATTTTTAACGCGTTTCTTACACCTGATAAAGAAAATTTAGAAATTCTGCAATTATACCATCGCATAGCACAAAGTTTAACGCCAGAATTACCGACATGCGATGCGTACATAAATAATTACAGTTATACAATTAAAATCAGATGATTTGAATTATATAACGAAGATAGACAAGCGCGTACAATCTCTTTCCCGTCTAAATAGAAATTAATATTAACTTTGCCAGAAGAAATCGCATATTTTTGGAGAAAATGAAAAGTCTAGAATAATTCTACGATCGAATCTGGTATCTGATTAACGAATTCGACAGAAACGTGTTCCCTGTTCTAGAAACTATCTGTACACGATCTCGAGCGTCTTCAGGCTGCGATCCTCTCGCGAACAAGTTTCCCATCGCGCCAGTTCGACCTTTAACATTCTCAAAAAATCGCTGCTCTCCGATCCATTATAATAAGCACATTAATTTCCCTGCCCCTTGGCAAATGTATCTCGCATCGCTAGCTTTCCCATTAGCGATTCAGGTGCACGGCCGTGACG
This sequence comes from Euglossa dilemma, assembly GCA_002201625.1. NCBI lineage: Eukaryota > Metazoa > Arthropoda > Insecta > Hymenoptera > Apidae > Euglossa > Euglossa dilemma. The sequence goes on along the minus strand of NIJG01000273.1, from coordinate 5,282,704 downwards.
CTTTTATTTTCACCGTTCTACTTAAAACGCTGGCCGAGAAGAAACGGACAGCGTGCCCCTCTCCGACCCCTCTCACCCTTCCTCTCTTTCTCTATACCTCTGTCTCTTTCTCTGGCGCGCGCGACTCGTATCGTAACTTTAAATTACGCCATTTTGCAACTCGTTTCATAACTAGCATCAATTATTTCGGGCGAAAGGGGTGACAAGGAGAGTTCCAAACGAGTGGTTTTCCCTATGTACGACGAAAAGTCCGGCGTGTCCAACTGTCCCGCATTTCGCGCTTTCATCCCGCCGCTGCTCCTCTTTTTTCGTTCTTTAATCTCTTTCGTTTCACCTGCACCCCCGCCCCTTCGTCTTGCCTGTCCCTCATATTCTGTCATTCCCTCGTTACCGATCAACGTTCTCCTGCTCGTCCCTCGGGGCCAAACAATTTATACCGTTTTCACCCCGCCGCGCCAGTTCCCTCTTCTTCGCCCGATTTTTCACCCTCTTCTTCTCCTCGTTTTTCCCGCTTGGCCGAACGAAAACACGCGCGCGATGCAAGGTCGACGCGGAAATTCCTCGGACAATCCGCGCGTTAATTCGCGCGCATATTTAACCGACTGTGTGGCACTCCGATTGAAATAAGTACACTCAGACACGGAAGTTTCCCTACGCCTGCATTCCGGCTGTTCCGCGATTTAATTCGTGTATCGAAATGCGCGGAACGGTATGATAAGTGGGCGCAGTTAAGGAGAAATTCTCCGATTATATCGGTGAAAGTGAGAGAATTATTCGACGATGCATGCGTGGCTTACGTTCATCGGAGATACGGGTCACGGTGGCGCTAGTGTGTTAAGCGAACGATAGTCTCGCTATCGATACATCCTAGTTTTCAATCGACGAGTTCTCGATTAATTGCATACCTTTCGTTTCTCGCGGAACGTTTATTCTCGTAATCGACGTAATCTCGATTCTTCCTCCTCGCTGTTTAATGAACGTAACTCAAAAGCAACTCGCCGACGAACCAGGATATCCTTAAATTATCGCATACGGAACGTTTGCTCGCTGCCGGTGGAAACGGTCAACGCGATTCGAACAGAGCAAGGGGATGAAGAAGAGTGTTATTATTTTCGCACCCTTGGCGGGTGCCGCGACGAAGATCGATCCTCCGCAGCCAAGGTCGCATGCCGGGAATTAACGAGAACGAGCTCGCTGCAACTGTCCCATCAATTCTTATATTTTTTACAGCCCGCGACGACGGGGCACCCCGTGGACGGGGATTTATAGCCGCGAATTAACCAATAAAACGGCAGAGCGTTCGGCCGGCTCGCGCGGGGTTGAAAGGAAGCGAATTTTCGCCCGGCAGGCGAGAAAATGAAAGTTCCAGCGCGATAAAGCTATCGTTGAAGGAGCGGTTTTTTTTCCACCGAGGGTTGGGGCTCGGTCAATTAGGAAACGGCTAACGATTCGGAGATATACGCGCGCAGATTCGGATCTGTTGTCGGAGCTGAATGGCAAACGAGGCGGAACTAATCGCGGAGCGGGACACGGTGCTCGATAACGCGACAAAAAGAACGCACTCGCTGCGAAGGAAAACCCGATTAGACGATAGCGAGAAAGTGTCTGCCGCGGTTCGCGTTTCAGCCAGCGCATAAATATCCGATCTAATTACAATCGGAATGCGCGACACAGGCGCGAACATTAATTTTCCCGTTTCTCCTTGCGCTTTTTCTTTACCCTCTCTCGTCTCTTTGCATAACGTCGTTGTAATAAGCCGAAAGGCGGGGCAACGTCTGGGAGACGAAGTGACTGGACAGAAGGCGCTACACCCCGAAGGATTTCCAGCGCGAGACCGGGGGTGCAGTTGCCAGAATTCGCCACCCCTTTTCTCTCGCCCTTGTCCCTCTTTTCTTCCCTCTCGGCCGGTACTCGACGGCGCTTCTGGATTCAACGGGCCGAGCGACGAAATCAACGCTCATCTGTTTGCGTAGACGAGTCTCGGATAACCAGTTAGTTTCAAAATTGCCGGACGGCCAGCCGGCCGTCGAACAAAATTGAAAATTCTCTCCCTGTCCGCCCCTGGCTGTCTCTCTGTCTCGCGGCCGCGCTGGTTTCACGCGGAAACACTGGCATAGGAAAAATCACGCCGCGTTCCCGCGCGAATTTTTCTCCCTTTTCTCCCTCGCTCACGGCCTCATTATGCCGTTAATTTTATGGGGACCGATCGTCGCGCGAAATTTGCGTGTAATACGTCGTATGAGCGCTAATCACGGCGGCTTAAAAGAGCGGCGCGTTTCACCATGGTGGCGCAATGTGGACGATATGCCAGCAATTTCGCGTCCTCAAAGGGCCAGCCTACGTTTTTCTCTTGTTCACGTTCGTTTATATTCGCGGTGGTCGAGTGAACAGGCTTTTCATCCGCTTCGAAGTCTCCGTGATTTCGCGAGACTGATTTTACACGGCGAAAAACGAAAGAATCGAGAGCATTGATTTCCTCGCAGAGGCGTGCACGAAATTTCCCGGCAAGCCGGCTGGTATTTTTTCCGATCGGAATATTCCGGACGGAAAAAGGCGCGTGAAAAATAATCGTTCGTTATGATCGGGCTCCGAGTCTGACAGTGTGCGACTCGCACACGCACGCTCTCCTATCTTCTCTCTCTCTTACTCTCTCATCGTCTGCTCGTTCCCGAGCGTTCGTTTGTCAGGCTTGCACAGACGCGGGCATAATAAGCGTTGATTCCGGCTCAGAAATTACTGTCCCTCTAATTCCAGACGTTTTTCCCCGGCGTCGATCGCGGACCTCTCTCTCTCTCTTTCTCTTTCTCTCTCTCGCGAGCGCCACGGCGTATCGGCTTGGACTCGCGACGAAAAAACGTATTTTTATTTAAATTACCGATGGGAGAGCAATATTTTCGATATTATTAACCTCTCTAGATTGGAATGCACGGGGACAGGCGCCACGCTTTTTCCTCTCTCTTTTTTCCTCGCCCGTTACCTTTCTTGTTGTGCTTTTTTTCCATTTTTACCCCTACCATCCTGTTTCTTCCGCTCTCTTCTCCCTTCCTCCTTCTCTCTCTCTCTCTCGCACGCGCTTTTTTTAAGCGCCGCGTATACACACGGTACCACCACGCGCGTGTTCCTAGCGTTGTACGCTTTCGGACGAAACACATCGCGAAGGGAGGAAGAGCGCGACGGGGAAAATCGGGCGCGCGAGAGAAAGCGAGAGGAAAATAGAAAGAGAGAGAGGAGAAGAGAGATGCAGAAAATGGTATATATCCGCGTAAACGCACGGCATCTCGCCGGATAGCGAGGGAGAAGGCGCGGGTTCGAACGAATGGACGCCGAGCGAACGGTTTCGCTTCGGTTCGGTTCGGTTCGGTCGTCCCTCGTATAAATCAGCTATGCTTATCGGTCTTTCATCGAGCCGGAGGTGAACTCATTTCGTTCTCTCTAAATACGAACTTTTTTTCGAGGCAAAAACCTATTTCGATTAAAATGGCGCGCGCGTTTCGCATTTTGCCGGATTATAAAAGGTTGCCCTCGCCATCCCCACCCGGCGCCGCGTCTTTCCCCCACCCCCGACGCCGACACGCCGCGTTTCTATCCTCTGACCGCGCTCTTCGAATTCACCCCTCTTCCCGCCCCTCCGACCCCCTCGACCGCCCCACCGCGCGCCGATCCTCTTTTTTCCTTCCTTTCGTTTCTTCCTCCCTCCACCCTCCCCCTCACACACCCTTTCTCCACCCCCGCGCCACCCTTTTATTCCCTCTCTTTTTTTGTTTCCCCTGTTTTTCGTTCCTTTCCTTTTTTCCCTTTTTTTTCACCTTTTTCTTCCCTTTTTTCACCCCCACCCCACCCCTCTTCTCTTCACTTTTTTTTTTACCCGTGATTCGGCTTCAATCGGATACCGCCTATAGCGGCGCGGTCGAACGACGACTCGAAATTTTTACGCCGCTCTCTTTCGGCCGTTCCTTCGCCGATCGAACCACCGGCCGCGTCGCTCATTTTCGATTCCAGTGTTATTTCTACGTTTGATTTTTCTCCCAGCTTTTAGCCCTCGCTTTCGAGCAGCGCGCACGCTTGTACCGGTTGCGAGCAGCGCGCGTTCCGCGATTCTCCGGCCGGGATTACGAGCTTTTCTCATTGCGGTGGACGGAGGCGTTCGATTTTCAGGGCGTCGCGCAGGCGAGCATCGTTAGATGGATCGAGAGATACGCCGGAACATCGTTCCGGGAACGCGTGTACGCCGCGCGTTTTGTCCGGCGAGTATCGTGCGCTTAGCGTAACACAGTGGTCGTAATAATTCATAAATTTATTCATCAGGCCGTTAATTAGACGGAAAACGCAGCCACCGTAACGGTAGCCTTAATTCTCTTGATTGTACTTTGATAGTTTAATTCGCGGTTGCAACAGAGATCGCGATCGAGATTGCAACTAAGAATTACGAATTTTAAACACGCCCGGTATCTCGCGGCCCAGGAAATTATATTCGCCGCATTTTTATCCAAATTTCATTTTCCATTCCTCTCTCCTTCCGCGTTTGTTCCGAACGCGTTCCCAGAAAATTAAACCGTATTTTTCCAGACAGACGGTATCGGGAAATATTTTCCGCCGCCTGATAATGACAATGTAAACTCGCGCCGCCGCCGCAAATGCACCCTGCACCTCCTCGAGAGTCGTTCGAATTAATATAATCGTCCTATGTTCTCCTGATCTATAAATTAATATACTTACTAATAAATCGGATATGTAGACTATTCTTTAAGAACGAAACGATTCAAAGAGACCTAAACGAGAGCGTAAGAATCTTTCCAAACCTTTGATCTGATCGAATGCCAATTACGACGCGTTTTAATCATCTCTGCTCGCCCCGGTGTTAAAATCAACGAAGGACCGGCGATAACTCGGGTGGTTGTTAAAAAAATCAGTAGGTAAGAGATTAACCGTCCAATCCCCCGACAGCTTTCGTCAAATTTCCCATTCGAAATTACACAAACCTACCTACCGAGCCCCGTCCTCCCGCTAATTACGAATTCTATACACACGGCCACGCGAAAAATACTCGTCCAGCCCCCTGCCGCCCTC
>NIJG01000273.1:5265251-5277404 GCA_002201625.1 Euglossa dilemma | reverse complement strand
CTATATATATATACATACGTGTACCTGCACACGTGCACGTATACGTGTGTATATATATATATATATACATATATAAAAATCGAATACGGGAATTTTCGGGCGGATTTTTTTCAGGCTGGCCGTTAGGACACGGCCTCGGGGATAGAGATAATAGAGCGACGTAAATCTAGTTATATTTCCGAATACACGGTGACAGCCGGCGAACGACGGGGCGCCGTGGTCGGCGGCGGGCCGGGGGGCGGGGGTGAAAAAAATTGCACCCCGGCTCGCGCTAACGAATCGTGATTCTCCGGCCGAACCGTTTCTGTCCTTCCGCGAAATTAGGCGGCATTAACGATCCTACCTGCAATTAATTGCGAGCCGTCGTGTCCGCCGCTACAAACGAGGACGCGCCTACGCTGTTTGCCTAACGCATCAATCTCGAACTGCTCGTCGCCGCCCCGGGGAAATATTCGCGAGATCGTGGCCGAGCTTCGATCTATCGTCGAAGGGTCCTTCCGTTTTGGCAACCGTGCCCACGGGCTGCGACAAATGGCCGGGAATGGGCAAGTTCGCCGTGCGACCGGCGAAATTGGGGTGCCGCGGAGGATCGGCTGTCTGATACGTGTTATGAAAAGTAGCGCGTTTTAATTGTCCCCCGAGCGTTTCGGGCGTGGATTTTGGCACCGACCAATCTCACGAGTCTCGAGGTTCGCCTTCGAAATTGACGAATGCGACGAATTGTCTCGCCACCGTCTTTAACCCTTTCGCTACGGCGAACTCTTCCGAAAAACGCGATTACGAGTTTACGATATATAGTTTAAGTTCGGAGGTATTAGATATTCGGAGGTAAAAGGTTAAAATATTTTTTCTTATGGTTTCCCAATCCTTCTTGTTGTCATCTTTGGTATAGGAAACATATTCCCGATAAAAAATAAGGAATTAAATATTCTTTTAACTTTATTATAAAGATTCTTTATCTTCTTAACCCTTTGACTACTGTGGACGCTTATAGGTAATTTAGTATCACAAACGCAAAATTTCTAAGAGCCTATAAGCGTCCAAAGTAGTCAAAGGGTTAAGAGAAGAATATTTCTCTCGCGGCTAGGCTAGTTCGTGTGTACCTCGATGTGTAACGAGTTTAATTAAATAATATAATTCAGTTTCCTTCGGAATTTATTACGATATGTTAAAGAGCTTAGAACTCTAAACACTAGTTTCCTCTAGAGGAATATATTTCTTTGTTCGTGTGTACCTCGGCGTGTAACGGGTTGAATTGTTTCATTCGAATTTACGATAAAATAATTCATTTTCATTCGCAATTTATTACGGTATGTTAAAAAGTTTGAAACCCTATACCCTAGTTTCCTCTAGCATTTTTCCCTATCGTGTTTCGAAAAACGTCTTCTCATGCAGACAAATTCGTTCAAACGCAGAGCTATCTCGAGACGCGCTATTCCTCCGTGCACCGACGGAAATAATTCACGGTGAATTGCGAATCACGCTCGTTACCGTGGCGAACAGCAAACACGCCGGTTTTCATCCGAAACAATGAAACGTGCTTTTTCTCGCAACAATCCGAAACGCGAGGTCTCTCTCGTAAGACGAACGAAACGCGACACGCGCCTAAACCTCGTATTTCCTCAGTATCCGATAAAGTAATCGTTGCATAGTTTCATGACTCCACCGTGATCGATCATTTGATTCCATTTGATCGATTTGCATATACAGAATGGCTTTTTGATACAACTTGTGTCTTTTATTTAAGGTGCTGCAACCGTGCGACGAACATCTTGCAATAGTGAGTAATTATAAAAAGCCTGCCTGGGTGACTTACACTTTATAGAATATAATAGATTTAATTATTACTTCTCGCTGCTCGATTGTACGGGAAAGTAAATTCTTGTTCCATATCGCAACGTATTGTACAACTGTTAAATTATATAAGAGTCGTGTTTCATCACTCGGAGGATCGAAGAAGTTACGAAGCTTCGCATTATAGCATAGTCCGCCGCTCGAGTAACTGACAAGTTATTTAAACGAATTGCATTAAGGAAACAGCGGGAAAAATATTTCGAAAGGATCGCTTAAATTACGTAAACTTTGCGGATACTTTGATCGTTGGATACGTTCGAGTTTTCGGGATTTTCGCATTGAGGGGCCCACGGTGTCGAGGCTTCTCGAGAGACGGAAAAATAGAGACGGTCAATCTGTGGGCGAAATTTTATTCGATCGCGAGTTTAATTAACCCGTGTCCAGATGAAATTATAATTTTAACGGTAACGATAAATATTGTTTCACCGGTTGCAAAGTACACACGATCGGCTCGGGCGTGCGGTTAATTTGACGGAAGGTAATTAGATCTTAACTGTCCCGTCTCAATCGACTTCGTAGCGAGATGATAATGGAAGAAATGAAATTGGACTGGACGATTGATTGAAACGGGGAAATGAGGGACGGAAAGGTGCCGGTGGATGAATGCGAAAGAAGAACGATGATGCGGAATGACTCAGCTCTGGCTGGTCTATCGAAACGGCGATACCATCTTCTCGCGTTATAGATCGTTTCGGCGAAGGTGATCGAGCTGTGCGAAAATATTCGCCCGCGATCTCTTGTTAAAATTTAACCCGATAATTGCGTTCTATCCCCCATCGATGGCGATTAACCCCGCAGAGACGACGCACGATCCCTCTTTCCTCTTCGCTTCTTCGTTCCGCGTCATTTTTCGTACCATATTACAGCTTTGCACGATGAATTCCGGTTACATCGAGCTTTCGTCGGTTCCTCGGAAATCAATTGGTATATTTTGGAACTTTTACACAACGCTAAATGTCACGAGAGCTCCATTGGTGTCGTCACATCGATGGCCGAGAACTCTTTTCGGCATGGAATTGTAGGTTAACGAAGACGAATTGATTCTACAGACACAAATATACCTTGATAGAAGAGTAGAATAAATTATTAAATCGCGACGAGTCGTCGGATCTTTTTCACTGAGCGATTTAAAAATTATTCCTATTAACGGGTTCGATATTTCGCGGAAAAGACGATATTTTATCTGCATCCTCGTGTCACGAAACGTGTTATCGCTGTTCGACGAGAGGCGAAGAAATGGGGCAGGTTTAGAAAATTAATTTCTCCGGTATGTAAACCGTAGCATGACAAGAAAATTGACTCGAAAGAAATAACCACTCGAGTGGCACATTAATTCGCTGCGTATTAACAACCCGCAACTACCCTCTCGATTTATTCAAACGCGACTTCTCGATCATCGGACAAGGAGTGAAAATCGAAACGGTTGGTCACGAAATCGTAAGAAGCTTAAAAGAAAGAAGAAAAACGCAACACCGGCCGAGATATCGAAAGTATCGACTGCAGCGAGACTGAACGCGTTTAATCGCCTGACTCATCGTCCGATACTTCAGTTCATCACAGAGCAATCATTCGTTTGTCCCGTGCACTTCAGAGACAATCGCCGCTCGAATGAAAATTTATAATCCTCTGCACAAGTACGTGGCACGGGATGACGTCGATCCGGAGCGTAAACGACGTTAAACCAAGAAGACGAGGACGAAGAAGCCGCGGGAGAAGAAGCAGAACACGGAGAGGAAAGAATAAGAAGAAAGAGAGAGTGATAGAGGGGAAGGGGATGATCGAGCGACGCGTAATACAAAGCGTAAAGAGTCGAGGTTGTTATTTTAGGAGAATAGTAGAACGAGTTGCCAACGAAATGGGTTATTTCGAGCCGTTGATTTTCTCCTGCTACTGCGAACGAAACGCGGGGAGAATATCATTATAAAACGCCAAGTCACGAAACCGGCCATTCCGGCGTCCTATTAAAATATTAAAACACCTCGTCCAGCCCCTGGTGAGTCCTGGCGTGGGGTGTGAAAAAAATAAATCTACCTTGTCATGCACAGCCCCTCTCCGTGCCGGCTCTCTCGTTGTCTCTCCGCCGTGGTGTTTCAGGAACAGGTATGAACGGTCCTTGAACACGTCCGATCGATCGATGGAACAATTCGTTCCCTGGCTTGCTTTGGCCCCCAAGAACCAAACTTCTCGCACACCACTTCCCACCGCCATCTTTCTTCCTTTCTTCCCCTCTTATTAACCATTACGAATAATTACTCGATAATTCCTACTTCCTATCCTCCGAAATTCTCCGCGAGTTTCGCAAATCGGCGAGTTTCGCCAAGAAGATACGACTTGGAAGAACGAGCTCTAGAAATGTAAAAAAACAAAGAAGAATACCGGAAATTTCGTGTTCGAGACGAAGCGTTACTCTCACCGGTGATAGGTGACGAATAATTCGAGTTGGAAATGAAAAGAAACTAAAATTTCCATCATCGCATCGCGCGAACAAGCGTCGTCGGAGCGGAATCGAATCCATCGAGCGAAGGCCGGCCATTCAGCGCGGCGCGATCGCGTGCGGCATTGAAAAAAAAAAGGTGCGATTGCACGAGAGAACGTAAATCTGGTTGGAATCGGTTGCAGGACACTGTTAGAAACCGGTGGCAGAAGAAGCGGCTGGGTTGTGAAAAAACGCGGAAGCAAATAAGTCGGTCGAGGCGGTAGTTCGAGGCCGTCACCACTTCTACGCTATTTCGACCTGGCTGGACTTGTCCGGCCGCTCATCAGTCAGAGTCATTACCGGGATAATTAATTACATTTGCCCCCTCGTCTCTCCAGCCCGGAGCGCGTCCGCGTCTCGCCCCTCCCACGAGTCCACCCTCGACCCTGATACGAACAGTGGACGGAATCAATGGAAAAATATAGGATTAGGCTGGCATAGGTTGACGATGTTCGCCGAAGGGATGCGAGAGCGTGTCGAGAGAGAGAGAGAGAGAGGGAGATGGAGATAACGGTTAACTAACCACCACCCGGCTGCTAGAGCAGGTTCCTCTGGACGGAGGAGAAAAAAATAAGAATATCCTTGGAGCGGAGTTGAAACTGAATTCCGGCCGCTGTGAATCGTCTGACCCGGAGTAGAACAGAGGAGGATGAGGAGGAAAGACCGAGGAGAGGATCTCGAAGGTTCTCGTCTGAACGAGGAGAGAAGGCACGGCATGAAAATCTGTTGAAAACTCGACTCCTTCTTTAATTAATTATGCAAATGGCCGGCGGGCAGCATGCTTAAACTTTTCGTCGGAGACCCGAGCGCGGCCGCTCGCGGTAGCTCGAGCCGCGGCGTTAATTATACACCGAATAATAACAATTATTACAATTACCGTGAACCACCCTCTCTCTCTCTCTCTTCCTTTCTCGTTTTCTCTTTCTCGCTTTCTCCGCTCGGCCGTGGCAAGCTGCGAGGCGCAAGGAATACATCTACGGCCTGCACCCGACCAGCGACCCCGTATCCCGTACACTTTGCCGCCGCCAAACGGCCGGCAATTTGCACGTTTCACGACGCGTATTATTTCCGTATAATACGGCCAGAGTCGTTGGCTGTTCGTTAAACGACCACGACTGCCGTCTCACACCGAGCAACTAAGGAACCGGACCAGTCCGCTTCAAACGATGATCGATCGCCGCGACGTCGATCGGTCAGCGCGAAACTTTCGCGAAATTCCATCCGAATTCCATTCGCGAATACGGATGAGAAACGCGGGGTGGGACGCGGCGTCGATGGCGGAGAAAAAAATAACGATCAAGGACGCTCTAAATCCGACCAAGGCCGCGAATGGCGGACTCGCCGACGCCATTTTGATGCTAGAGCTATCGACCTGTAATGTGTCGCTAAATACACATGCACACGGACAATTAAAGTGGGAATAACGAGGATAATGAAATGTACGTGTTTACATAGGGGTAGGTTTATGTAGATGTAATGTCAGGTACGCGTGATACTCGGGTACCGAAGTAGCCATGATGTTTTCGATATCGACAACGAAGTGTCGTATGGTACCCGTGAAAATAATTTCTAGTGGAGTTTATCGCGTGTTTCTTCCGCGTTTTCTACGAGTACTCGGGTATTGCAATGAGATTTGTGATAATTCTGCAGACTTGAAACGAATCGTTCCTCTCGGTTAGATATCTAAGCAGTTCTATATTATAGCTTCGACGCGATTAACGTCGATCTTCTTCGAAATCACGCTCGGGTACAAGGTACCCCTTCCCGTACACCGTCCCGTACCCCGCGTTCGTTTGTAATTATCGCGAATTAGGCCGGCTAATTTGCAGGAACGCGACGCCGGAACGGGCAAGGACGCAAGAGAACATAAAGCGTCGGTGTCGCGTGGTCGCTTATGCAACTTGCTTTTCCGAGCAGGCGAATAAAAATACGCGCTCGCGCGCGTCACACGCGCGGTTCTCGGTTTCCAAAGCCGGGAACGGGAGGAGGCGAGCAGAACTGCCTCGTTCTGATACAGTTTTATGGATTATGTCACCGACGAGCGTCCGCTCAAGGGTCAGCCGCGTTCGCGGTGCGAAATTACGTTCACGCAACGCGCCGATTAGGATCTCGTGCATGCGTGTGTACGCCGTGTGTGTACGATCGGCCGCCGCTTTTGTCGGGATACCGGGAAGTAACGAGCTTTCCGAGAAACGCGTACCGACGGTAATGAGGTTTTTAATTTGCGTCGGATGTCACGCTTGGATTTGCTCGAATCGACCGTTTCTGTTCCGTTCCTTTTTTCCTTCTCTCGCTGCCACTATTCCTTTTTCTTGTCACTGCTACTGCCACCTACCTCGAGAACAGCTTCCTTCCGGTGTCTCCGCGTCGCTTCCGCTTCGACTCGCGTGCCGCGAATTTTCCAGGCTGGTGACACGGTCTCGCAGTCCGCGATGCGAAATCTAGTATCGAAGCTTGAAAAATTAAAATAGAGTCATCCGTACCACTAACCACAAATTAACGACAAAATTGGCACAAAAATTCTTTGTCATTGGGAATAAGGAATCGGTACAGAGTTAAAAAAATTATTTAAGCTATTTCGCTACGTCATTCGTCCAAATTGATCGATTTATCAATAGACATAGAGATACGTTCGTTTACGGAAAAATCAAGGAGAAGGAGAATTGGATCGTGCCTTGTCAGACGCGACCAAATCATGGCAAACGTATATTTTGCATTTCCTGACACTCGTAATTTTTATCTCTACCGATTAAATTATCGTTACTCGTTACGAGTATTCAAATCGCAGAATCTAAACCACTGTGAAAGAGGAGAAAATCGAAAATGTACAATCGACCGCGCGTAACCTCGCATTTACGATTGCGTAACGCAGAAAACGTAGCAGGCATTAGCAAAACGGTGCGTAATTATCTACACGCGTTACATTGTGTCTCGGCTTCCTACTTTCAGCCGCGAACACCGCGTTACATTCGGGATCGAACTGGAAACGCGGTTTGCGCGTATTAAACACCTCGATCGTTAAGATCCGTAATCTGCGTTTATCCTTTTAACGGGAGCATGAAAAACTTTTCTTCGAGGCAGGCGTACACGTGTACGCACGCACACGCACACGGGGGCAACACGGCGTACCGAGCGTTCTAAACGAGACTTAATGAAACGTTCCCCGTGTGTACACGAGATCACCGGGCCGGATAAGTGCCTTTCAGGGAATTCCGTTTCTCGAACCGAGTGAATGGGCGCGTCATGAAAATTGTAAAAATTTCAACCTGCCGGATAAGAATCGAGACAAGGAGGGGTAAACGCGCCGATGCTCGTGTGGTACCATTCGTCACGAGTAATTACTTTCACGCGAGCAGCCGATCGCGATGCCGCCTTCCTCGCGCGTAATCGAACCTCTTCCGATGGTCATACATGCGACCTTACAAACCTACTTTTAAATACAATTTTTTCTTTCTCCTTGGAAACGAGGAGAACGATGGTACTTACTTATTTACCTGCGCTTTCGCTGTTATTATTCGCGAGGATTATCTGCGATTCTTTTGCACCTTTTTCTTTCGTCTGGTCTCTTTCGGTTTTTGGTATAGGTCTGGATCACCGAGGGTGCATAAAATATTTGGAAGCTTGGAAATTACGGAATTTTAATTTATTCTTAATGAATCGACACTGGAATTTAGGCGATGCATCCTAGAAGGTCTCGTTTTTTTAAGCTTCAGTCAATTATCGGTACAGAACTGAATTGATACTGTTTGTTCCGAAACCCAATTTTTAGAAACCCAGAAATCACAGAGCTTTCTTTTATCTTGCGAATCGAGTACTGGAAAACCTCTTGCTCTCGCTACGTCTCTGATCTTTTTAAATCTCGCTTAATTATCGATATAGAATTGAACCTATAAAGCTCTGTCTCATGACCGAGATTGTACGAAATTTTTGGGAACCCGGAAATCACAGAGATTTGGATTGTCTCTTGAATGGAATACTAGGAAACCTCTTGCCACTTCTTGCTAGGTCCCGACCAGTTCCTGGTACGTTGTAGCTCGCGGAACCGGCAAAAATGTGGAAGTCAGAGAGACGTGCGACTGGCTCTTGACGAATACACCCTTTTCTAATCGAATTAAGGGAGCAATCGAGCGTTCTTTGTGCCCGTGCCTGGCAACCGAGCCGCTTGTTGGAACAAATTGCCGCGTTACGTAACGGATAAGCGGGCGACGAGCGCGGCGCGGCAAGCTGGGCGTTTTCACTTGGAAATTATTGCAAATATCCAGGTGATGTAATGAGCTAAAATATAATTGGCCGGAAGATCGGCGCGCGTGGCGTAACGTTGCACACCTTACCGGGTTCCCGCTTTCTGTTATCTGCGTGTTAAGCGCGAAAATAACCGTAATCAGTCGCCCGGCGAACGCCACATAATCCTACCGCATTACAAGTGAGCATAATTTATTTACTACGCTCCAATTAGCCGTACAGCTCGCCTCATAGAGTATCGAATTTTACTTGTTGCGTTTAATCACCGCTTGCTATTGCCCCGAGGACAGCTCGTGCCTCCTGCTACCGCCGCTGTTGCCGAGGCTGCTGTTGTTCAATTTAATCGTTTATTCGTTACGTTACCCGCGAACGTTTCGTACCTCGAGCTGTCTTGCTCGGTGTACGCAGACACGCTCGTTACCTTGCAATTAGGAAGAGAAGAGAAGAACGACGAGCGTACCTTCTTCCATCGAGTTCTTCCCCATTCGGCCGAGCGTTCGGGGGTGGCTCGATCGTCGCGTCGTTGTGTCAGATCGGCCTGTTTCCGCTGAAGATCAACCCCGTTGGGATTGTCACCTGGCTACACGTGCACGTACGTGTGTCGCGTGGTTCGGCTGTATTGGGGGGGAAGTCGGTTTTCATTCGATATCAAAGGGACGGGATTTTAAGCGACGTTTGTCGGCGCGCGATGAAATGTTGGCGAAACGTCGGAAAAATTCCCGGGCACGCGATAATTGCGCGTTCGAAATAAAGCACGGCCAAAGGTCTTGGGACCCGTGCTCATTTCCTTTCTCATTTAGGTCTGTAAAAACCGCTCATGATATCGCGTTACTAATTAGTAAATGAAACAGCTCGAGATAATGCCGCCGGTGCCACAGGGAAAATATTGCACAATACGTTTACAACTGTGCAATCTGCGGTGCGCCCAGGGATGGAGGTGTATTTTTTTTTCTCTCTCTCTTCCTTTTTTTCCCTCCCCGCCGCGTTTTTCCTGTTTTGTCCGGCTTTTTCCCTCCTCCTCCTCCTCCCCTCCCCCCGATTTTTTTTCCATCCTTCCTCCCCCGTGGAAAAAATTTTTAATCATATTAGTTCCATTTAATGACTTTGTCCGGATGATACTTTGTATCGGTCGTTCCCGGTGCGTTCCATCCCCGCGCCGGGCATTAACAGAGAGACGGCGAGCGGGAGAGAGCGAGATAGATAGGTCGGAAGAGGGGTAATATAATTAAATTTAATTTAAAAAGTGTTCGGGTTTTGTTCGAATTTTCATGGCGAAATAAAATTTTAACGAACCCCGCCCCGACCGCTCTTTCTCTGAATACGGCCGCGATATCAACAGACGAAATTAGTATCGATTAACAGATCGACGCGGAAACGCGAAGAGATCGACGTGGGGATCGACAGAGAGACGGAGGGACGAGGAGAGATAGTGGGAGAGACAGGGCGAAGGGCGAAGGACGGGGAATTGTTTATCGTCGAGAGATCGTTTGTCTTCCGGTTACTCGCGACGAAGCATCGCGTATTTTTATGCGCCAACCGGCTCTTTAATTTTCATAATGGTTTAATAATTGTCACTGGAATTGCTGATTCATACGTTCTTCTAACAGGACGCGTTGACTCGGTTTGTCGGGACGCGGCTCGCGGCTAATAATTTATACGCTTTTTTTTTCGACTTCATTAAATTCGCCCGATCTATTCCGGGCTGTCTTAAACAATTAGCCTGACAATCTCATTCGCGAATCCGCTGGTGCTGCATTATTACCAGCATTTTACTAATTTACCCTATTAATATCACCACCGACGTCCGGCCGTATCGTCATTACGAATTTATTCCACGCAAATTAATACACCTTCCGCCATTTGGTAACGGTGGAAAGAGATCGTCTGGACATTGGGAAATATCCTTCGCCTACTCGCACGCGAGCATGGCCCCTGAATTATTCAATCTAATTTAAATTAAAATTTCCTCGAGAATTCGCGGTGATATCCAGACGGCGGTAATGAATATCAGAAAAATCGGACCGATCGAGCTCACCCGGTGGTCCGGACAGCGTCCAAACAGAGCGGGACGATCGGCCGGAAAATCGAAGGACGATGTTATGCCCGATCGTCGATTCGCAGAAGGAACAAGCCGGATGGCGACGAGCCGCCGAGCGGCGGGGGTGGAAATGAAATAAACTTTTTCCAGCGCGGCCTGGGTCGATGGAAATTTGCATAGCGGCCGCGAGATAACGGTGTCGACGGTCGCCGGCTAATAGACCGGACGACAGGCCTGCTCGCGACTTTCATAATTTTTTCACAAGCAGACAAATTCGAATCGGCGGGTATCAATCGCCCGGCTAATGCGAACGGGGGTTGAAAATCGCGCGCGAGGATAGCAAGCACGCGGATTCCGAGCAAATTTGGCACGAAATCGCGTCCCTCGGCCGGTGATTCGTTTAAAAATTCACGCTACGTGCCCTGTAAACTTTTTATCCCGCAGCTTCTCGTCCCGGCCCGTGCTCCGACCTCCTTCGGTGTCCTCCTTCACGCCCGCCTCGGAAATAGAATCCATTAAACGCTTAAGAAACGATGAAACGCTATTGCCCGGCTTGACTTTGATAGACGTGAAAAAAGAACGGATCCGGCCACTTTTCGCCGACGATTTCTCTGTCCCCCCTCTTTTCCTGCTCGATCGCTTCGCAGATTTAATCCCGTTCGTGTATTTTTCTTACCGATGTCTTCTCGGTCAGGTTCGCTGAAGGCATAGTTTATACGTGTCTCGAGAATTAATGAATGCTCGGAAAAATTAAAAAATTCAGAATATTAAGAATATTCCTTTGAAGAGAGAAGTATACGTTTGCACTTTACTCTCTTCTCACTTTCCTTCTCTATACTTTCGTTTCCAACAAGTCGTAAGTACGTCGTTAAGCTGCGTTAATCCGAGAGATTGAAGATTAAAAGAAAGATGGTGCAAGAACGATAGCAAATAAATGAACAGACGCATGAAAGAGCAACGCGTGTTATTCGGTTTCACGGTGTCCGATAATATGCACGTGTTTATAATCCCTGCCATTTCGAAAATTTCAGTTCGCAGCGGGTCCGCGCCGTTAAAGCGTGTCGCGACAGCCGGTCGATCCAATTAAAAAATTCTCAGCATAGGAAGAATTAATTAACACTTAATCCTAAACAACGTGCTCGAACAAATCGCTCTGTTCTTCCGTTTGTACCCCAGGGAACAACGGAATGGAATCGAGGAGGAATGGCGAAAGGAGCAGAGCCATTGGAGGAAGAGAATTGGTTAGGCAGACGTGGCCACGAAGCGGTCGAAAATTCGCTAAACCGTAATGAGAGGAATGCCGCGGCACCGGCGTCAAACGCTATTCAACGTTATTTTAATATTAAACGATATTCAACGGGATTTTAATTCCGGCGAATTCGCGGTATCGCGGGAGGCGCGAGCGTAAATGGCATGCGAGCGCGCGATAGTCGCCGCGGCGGCCGCGGTGCGTTAAATTAACCGCTAAATGATGTCAAGCGAAACCGCGCGGCCGTTTCACGCAAACTCGGCGCAAACGAGCGGAGCGGCGCGGCGCGGCGCG
>NIJG01000273.1:5221796-5261270 GCA_002201625.1 Euglossa dilemma | reverse complement strand
CTCCCGCCGCTCCCCTTGCCCCCGCTGGTGGCCGGGTCTGCTCCCGTCTACGCCACCCCCGTACAATACCACCCCATCAGCTATTCCGCCACCCACGCGACAACCGTAATTTTAAGCTGAAAGGACCGATTTTTGTGCATCTCGATGCTGTTTGCTGCGTCGTCGGCTTCCACCCACCCTCCGCCTGCCGATATCGAGCCCCCTCGCGCTTTTCACCCTCTCTTCTCTCTCCCGTCGCATCCCCCTCTCGCCCTCTGTCTCCTTTTTTTCACCTCTTCGCGGTCGAACGACGCTAACGTCGAGCGAACAATCGTTTTGTGCGTGCATAATGTTTTGATTCCTCGCGGCGGGCCTTGCCCGGATAATTGTTATCGACGGCGCATTTTTATCCGGGCGTGGTGCACACCCTGGTCACGATGTTTGTTCGTTCTCCGGCGTGATCTCGCGAGGAACGAGATCGGTATCGTCGCAATCGTACGGGTGGTCGGTTCTCCGCGTGGTGTCGCGGTCGCGAAATATCGACGGGAATCCCACTGGGGGGTCGCGCAAAATATAACCGATCGCCACAATTATCAAGCCAAACGTCCGAAATACACTTCCACTACCCCCGCCCGACCCTCACTCTCTCTCTCTCGCGCTCCCTCGCTTTCCCTCCCCCTCTCTCTCTCTCCGTCTCTCTCTCTTTCTCGCACTCGATCGAGGTCGAAGCCCGATGGCTCGCGTCGCTTGCCCCCGAGCCGACATCTGCGGAATCAAAAAGCTCTTCCGATGAATGGAAGACGATCAGTCGTGTCTGTTCGCATGCTCGGATAAATAAATAGGGATCCGCCATTATCTGGAGGACCAGCCCTCGACGCTGCTGCCGGGACCCCTACCACCGTGCGGGTCAATGGAATTCATAACGTTTGCGCGCGGATAAAAAAGCTGGCTGGCCCAGTGTACAGGAGGGTGGGGCCACATCGGAACATTACTCATGCCTCGGCGTTCGCGCAATTTTTAGCTCTGAAATAAATCATCATTATTGCGGCCGGAGGGATGCGCATTATGGGGGCCACGGGGGTAGATTATCGTAGGTGGAGGCCACCTACGCCCCGCGGACGCCGCGTCGCCGGACCAGCCCCTGCAGGGCTAAACACCGATCAAATCAGCCGGGGAAAAGAGTTCGGGCTCGATGAATGTTGCCAACTTCGGCTTTCGATTCCTCTCGCCTGATCAAAGCTTCGCTTTCCGCCAACGCGCCTCGTTTCCTCCTCAACTCGCTCGTGGTACGCCAACTCAGGGTGTTTAGGTGAGTTTACCTTGGGTTCCCGAGTCTACGGATCTCAGTTTCTTCGAGGTGATCGACCGTCTCTAGGTATCGATCTTCCTTCCAAACGATCGTCTCCAGTTTACGACGCTACTACGCGAGAGACTCGACGCGTGTTAGCCACACTCGTGTCTTATCTATCATGCTAGGTGGAAACGATATAATTTACGCTACCGATTGCGAAACCTTGCTTCTAATTCTTCCGAGTAGTCTCGCTTCGTCCAAAACGAGGAATCTTGAAATTTATTACGCCGTTACCAATTAAGGATATCGTAGATTAAATTTGTAAATTAGACGAGCTTGATTTATTCCAAGAACCTGTATTACGTAAAGTATCGATGGTGTAGGAAAAAATCGGGGATCACGCGTCGTGTTGGAAGGGTTAATTGGCACGGGGTGGTATGTATGCTTGTTGTTCTTTTAGAGGAGGAACAACTTCGGAAGACAGTGTTATTAGGATTGATTAGCTCGTATTATGAGGAGGTAGCGAAGTGGATGGAGAATATCGAAGCTAGTCTCCGCGATGGAACATCATGGAGGCGGGAATAACGAGTTCCTCAGCCTTCACCCATTTCTCTTCGTCTCGCCTTGACACGATACTTTCGTTCCAATTCATAATAATCCTTCTTTGAGGAGAAACCACGGTGGTTAGCAGATATCCGGCTGTCATCGGTGCTCGATGAACAATCGCCGGCGATTAATATTCATCCGTCCCACGCTGATTCCTCGCTTCTAGATCTTTCCCACGGACTCTGTACCGTTTAAAATAATTTACCGATTACGAGCACTCGAAATCGGATACGTCGAAGCGTGATCTCGGCTGTATTAACATCCTCAGACAATCCCCCCGTTTAAAGTTTCACCGTTTCCTCCATTTTAATTAACCGTTGAAATATTTGCGAAACTCTATTCGAAGTCGTGAATCGATCGAATCGAAGAATTTTATCCGAGTGCAAAGGGTTAACGTTCGTCCATGTTGCGAACAGGTGAAAACGGTGGAAAGGAAGTTGGCGAAAAGTTTCGCCGTTGCCGGAGAATCGATAGAACGATCTAGCATTTTTATCGCGGATCAAATTCTAAGGTTACGACTAATTATGCCGGAACATCGAAATCTATTTAACGCAGTCGATCGGGCTATTTAGCGTCAGGTATCCATGCACGCAGCACGGAATGATAGAAAGTGAGAGAGAGAGAGGGTGGGACGCGCAGGGGTGGGTTGAAAGGGCGGAAATCGGTGGGAGGGTAACCAGGATGATGTTACATCATCAATCAGCTGGCAAACATCAACTCAACACTCGCACCCCGGCTGGTATGTCCTGACCTGTAGCCAAATATATGCGCCGATAATATCGTCGCAGCATTGCTACATCATGTCCGGCTGTAATTAATTATCTAATTCTTAATCGACGGTCACCGTGCATCGATCCTTCGCGAAGATCACCCAAGATTTATAGCTCCCGATTAAAAACCGATTAAAACAATCACCGTTTTCTAATAGGTTTTTCCCGATTTCTCAACGCTCGTCTCCGTTTCTCGGAGAATTCTCGAATTCCCGAGATTCCTTTCTCGGTTTCTCAACCGCGAGGACATTGCTCTCTTCGATCGGTTTCTCAACTTTCGACCGTTGTAGTTCACGAAAATTAGATTACAGAGATTCTTCGATTCGTTCGTCTCGTTAATTCTTTAATCTCTCAATTTTTAACTCTGGTTCGTAAAAATTACCGAATATTAATCATAATAAAAACAGAAGGATACCAAGATTCACCGTCTCGGACTCGAGCTTCTTTCTCGCTCGTCGAGCTTCCTACACCCTGGAGCGAATGGAGCAGGGTGAAACCAGGAACCGGCGAATCGCGATGGTGGAAAGATGGGAATGGCGGAGCGACGTGGGTTAAAAATGTGGGCAAATTGAGACGCGAATTGCGAGCGAAGGTGAGCGCCGGTGATCGGTTGTGAGAGTGGGTTAAGGTTACTCGGCTCATTAGCGGGGTTCAGCGTGGCCGTTCACGCCGGGCTCGCGCGTCGCGACGAACGCCGTCGTTCCGGCAATCATCGGTAATTGTGACGATCGATCTTGATCGAAATGCTCATTTCCTGTTTGCCAGGCCGCTAGGAGCGTTCGGAGGGCTGGCAGCTGGGTGACCATCCAGGGCGAAAGGAGGGGTCGGCGATGGGAGAGGGATGGCGCAGGGAGAGGGTGGGCCGAAGGGTGCCTAGCCGGCGCATCATTAACGTGATTAATGTTGAAATAAATCAGGAGCTTCGAAACGGTAGTCGATAAATCCAATAATTGCGGTATAATCATAAGTAAACAGGTAACGCGGTCCGCGTTAGCATATCGCTGCCGGCTATCAGGCTAACGCCGTCCCATTACGTATGCATTGACTTTTGATTCCGTTCGGACTGACTTTTCGCGTTTAACATCATCTACCAGGCCATCGTCGTCGCGTAAATCTCCACGGTTTATTACGCTTACGTTATCGATCGTGTCGGGTTTCCGGGATCGACGACGAGCCGCTCGGAGCTGCCTTTCTCTCTCTCTCTCTCCTCCTCTCGCTCTGTCTCCCCTGATCCCTGGCATTCGAGGAACGTAATTATTCGGCGTAAATGAGTTATTAATTACAAGGCGGTTTAATTATATGCCGATGCATGATTTATGGCGCGAATCCGCCGCGTCTTCGTTTCTCTCGTCTCCTTTACCGGAGTATCGGGGCCCACGGAGATCGATGAAGTCCCGATCGAGGTCGCGAGGAGCGTTTCTCTCGGGTAAGGACGCGATTTTTCTTCCATGGCGTTCCGCGCGGACGTAGGTGACGGGGATCGCGGGATGGATCGAGGCGATCGTAAATCGTGAATCGCGGACCAGCGGGGGGACCACGGCCGCGTTTTAATTAAAACCGAATTATAATAAAGGCCGAGGTGGCTGCTGCGCAGACTAAGGCTGGGCGAGCCGCTTCTGAACGCGGCCAGGAATGCCACTGACTCTTTCGTTGTTTCGATTGAACGAATCGAACCGGTGATCGGTAGGATCTTGACACTTAATTAGCCAGTGTGATGGGTGGTAATGAAGTTTCGCGGTGACGCGATGCTTTCGCGATGCTATCGGCGTGGCGAATTTTCGACCAGGCCAAGGAGTGAGAAATCAACAAGTATTATCGTACGCGAGTACTCGCTAGTAGAATCACAGAGGAAAACGCTGCGTTAGGCTTAGAAGGAGCAATTAGAAGCCGAACGGAGCGTTCCGCTTCTCTTTCCCGTCTTTCGTATCTTTCTCCGCTCCAGCGCCGCTTATGTAACCACCGGCTTGTAATGAACCCGTGTAATAAGAATAATAATAACGTCGTCATAGGAAGCCATCATTTTGAAAGCGAATGCCGGCACGGGAGGAAATTCAGGTTGCCGCGCAGATAAGATCCAGCGATAAGATTCAGATTGCTTTTAAGGTAATACAAAAGTATGTAAAACAGAAGTATTTTTACCGTATCATAGCCCCTTATCGGAGTTCCTGCAGAAACTCCTTGAATAATGGAGGTAAACGGGAGATCTTAATCGGGGTGTTAAAACACCTGTCAGACGTTTAAGTGACACACGTAAGAGGCTATCGAATCTTGAAACGCTTCGCACGCCACGGACAGGTTAACGAACGAAAATAGCGTCACTTCTTAATGCATCTATCCTCCCATTCATGCCCCGCGAGGGTATTTTTATCAATCACTTCCGAGCACCCGGCTAGAGCGTTCCGAAAATACGACCGACGGTCCCGATGTCGCGATTATCATTCGGTCATCCATTCATCGATCTTCGGGCGAATCGTGCAATTACAGGCTACAGGCGAAGATCCGCCCGTGCGTTATTTTTATCGATCACGGCAGGGGAATACACGAGGGGAAGAACCTGTTTGCCATAAAGGAGTAAGAATCTCGCTCGAAAAATCGCCGAGAAATTTATGAAGTTCCGTTGAAAAAATCACCGTTGTAAATAACGTTTGGGCAAGCGGTATTATCGGGATATTCATGAGGATGATTAAAACCCCGTGTTTCATTACACCCCTGTGAGAGACAGAAAACTCACCTTGTCACGTTTTGCCTTGGAGGTCTTCGATTAATAACGAGCCTCATCATGCCGTTTAGCGCGCCGATCCTTCTCGTAAATTTCCAATCCCGCCGCTCGCTTCCGCTCGTATTATTCTAATCTCTCGTCTCGTAACACCGAGTCATACTCGATACCGATTCTTCGATTCCTCTCCTCCTGTTCACCGAAGATCGCGAGACGCGAATCGTGCGTAATATCAGCAAAGGATTAATTCGATCATACTCGATACCGATTCTTCGACTTCTCTTCTTGTTCACCGAAGATCTCTGGACACGAATCGTGCTTAATACCTCGACTTCACAGGATAATTACGTAACGGTAAAGAATTAATTCTAGCTTCCGAAAGAATCGCAGCTGATTCGGAAGTTTAGCCTAAACTTGGTAAAACTGACGACGTCGTTGGAACCCTACTTCCAATTACCTCGCGCATCGCATAGACCATCGGCAACACCCAAGCCGGGTTGGTTCCTTTCATCGGGACAGGTCGGTCCTCGTATCGGTCTCGAAGGTGATCTACGGGTCGGTGGATCGATCGTGGAGGTTTCCTTTTCCCGGAGGATGCAGCGGAAGGTTGTCCGGTGTTGTTGCGTGGCGATGGCTGGCAACAACGGCAACGCGGAGGTATCTCGGCGCGTGTATATCTATATAGAGAGGGATACTTCTAGGTGTCGGTGGCATAGGTACAAGGTAGAAATTTAGCGGCACACCGAGGAACCGTGTCGGCCAGGTACAACGCGGCGGCTTTAACACGCGCCGCGGACAATCGCCGGCCGATAGATACATAATAAGCGTGGCGTTGTACGCGTCCGTCTAAGGCCGCGGCAGGCTAATGAAGCCTGGCCTGGTTAGGCGCGATGTTAATTAAATGATATGATCATTAGTCATTATAACGTCATTGTGTTGCCGGCGACTTGACACTCGGCGTTGTTACTCGCTCCTGGGAGCAGGCCGGCGAGCATTTCGGAACGTGTAGTGGACGCGAGACCGTGCCACGCCCGATACAACGCCGTTTCTATGAATACGCCGTGTCCACGAGGCCTGCGAATAATCGCGCTACCGGATAATTAGGATCCCCCTTCTGCACCGTCCACACTCGTATCCGCCGTCGCTGCGAACGATCATTCCGTCACGCGCTCGCCCGTGGTCTAACTTTCCCGGCGTCCAGGAACCAGATGGTCCAGGTGCTCGCCGATTCTGTCCTCGCGTGTGTGTAGATAATTAGCATTCTTCCTTCGTACCCGGGGTACTTAAACTTGCTTCCACTACGTCCAGAGGAATAGATTCTTCGACGATCTGATCGGTGGTCTAACTTTTCCGGTGTAGAGAAACACTCCGTCACCGGTGGTATCCTGGAGAGTATCTAAATAATTGGGATTCTTCTTTCGTAACCCGAGTACTCGGAGTTTACCTTCCGAGGAATACCGATTCTTCGACGTTCTGATCTGTGGTTTAATTTTCCCCGTGTAGAGGAACCCTTGTCACCGATTCTATCCTGGTGAATATCTAAATAATTAGGATTCTTCCTTCGTACCCTGGGTACTTTGAGTCTACCTTCCGAGGAATAGCGATTATTTGACTCCTTTATCAGTGATCTAACTTTTGAGGTGTGAAAGAACCCTCTATCACTGATTCTATTCTGGCGAGTATCTAAATAATTAGGATTCTTCCTTCGTACGCCAGGTACCTTAAGTCTACGTCCTGTGGAATAGCGATTCCTTGACTTCTTAACCAGTGATCTAAAGTAACCCTCTATCAGCGATTCTATCCTGACGATTATCTAGATAATTAAGATTCTTCCTTCGTAATCTGGGTACCTTGACACTTCTTTCTTTGACACTCTTGGTGACGAGGACAAACGTCATCTAATTTTCTTCTCGAAATAATCGAGTTTAAGCGAGTACTTCCAAACTATGGGTATCTGGATTCGATGGATCGGAGAACGAGGATTCTGCGATGCGGTGATCCGAGTTTTGGGAGGAGAAACGATGGTGTTCGAGTGGCGACTGACTTTTGTTGCTGCGTGTACGAGGGTACGCTATAGATGGGAAAGAGTGAAAGGTTCTGCGGTTCGCGTTGGGTGCCGAGGTTACGGGTATTGGGATACGATGGTTGTCGGTTTTGGCACGCCGCTGAGAAATTGAGCTGCGCTTGGTTTTAATAGGGAAATCCGATCAGGAATTTGAGAAAACGATTTGTTGCGTTGCGAATGAACGGTCGATGGGTGTTCGATGTTCTAGATGGATCGGTTCGTCCGAGTATTCCGGAATAATTCGTTTTTTAATTAGCGGTGTGTCGAGTGGAGATCTTTTATTTCACGAGACTCGAGTGATTGCTGTACAAACTCTCGTGAAACGCTGAATGAGATTGCTAAATGACCGGGAAATTATTCTACATTTTCGAAAATCGGAATTAGAAGGTGTTTGCACGAGAAGTGTCGCGCTTGAAATTTTTCTCGTCTAATAACAGAATCGGTATAACCGTTCCGATCAATTCTCGCGTTCGCAATTTTCCCATTTCCCTTCTCGTGTCTTCTATTCTCGATGAAAATCCGGTTTTACTCGTCGAAGAGATACTAACGAGAGACCGTGGCTGCAGCCCATTCTCTTTACAAATTTTTCGCGCCTCTTCCGTATCTCTGACTCGCACAAACGTGAAACTTCCATCGATTATCTCCGACACTGTTCAATTATCGCGTCTTCCGCGAGAACAGCGGGGAGTCCGGCGCCTCTGGACGAGGGTGTATAAATCGGGAATTATTCAAAGTCGCGGGAAGCAGCGTGAAAAATCGAATCGAATAATATCTCGAAAGTCGGCTGCCCGTCTCGCCCCGCGGAAATAATCGCCGGAGAATTAACGCGAATCGTTAAACCCGCTACACCGACGCGAATTTCCAGCCGCGGCCGTATGAATGATTGGATGAAAGTCGAGAAAGTTACCGGGTCCACTTTGCTTTCTAATGCTTTTAGAATGTAATTGACGTACGATTGACGCCGCCTTTAAATTCCCGCAATTACCACGCTTTATCCTTTAATTCACTACCAGGAAATTCTTTTACCGAGGTCGAGCAGCTCTCGGCTCTCTTTTTGGTAGCCGTACCGCAATCTTCGAACAGGGATCTCGCGAATTTATCCTGTACTCGCGATGCACGCTACGAATCTACCTATAGCTACGTCGAATCCAGCGGTTTTCGCGGTTTACGCGGAAGACGAAGCTTCTGGTCTCGGTTGAGGAGCGCGTTGTGCAAGCGGAAAAACATTTGGTCGTCGCCGCCATCTTTTCCGTTGGACTTAACAATGAAACCGCTCACGCGATCCTTCGAAAGAATATCGGAACCAACGAAACAGTCCTATACGCTATACGTCTCGAATTTGAATAATTCTTCGACTGAAATGACGATCTCCGTTTCCCGAATCGAAAAATATTTCTTTAGTTTAAAATAAATTTCCGTCTTTCGCTTTTTCATTTCGATTCGTCAAAATTCGATTCGTCGGAGTTCAATTCGTCAGTGTCCAGTCGATCGTCTCAAAAGTTCAAACCAAACGCTGGATGAACTGCAACGTCGACTATCTTCGCTTCTTTTAGCTTCCTTTTCCACGACTCTGCGTATCGTTTGAAATCCCCAGGAACGATGATATATTTTCCACGATCGTAGCGTTAGATGACAGCTCGCGGAGGCCTTCGGCTAGCGCTTTAACGCGATTACCAGGTGCATCCGTTACACGTGACGTTCTGCGAGAAAACAACGAGATAAGGAAACCGCGCGCGGATTCTATCCGTAAAAAGACGAAGGAACGAGAGTCCTTGGCACGTCCGACCGACGATTTTCCTGGACGATATTCTAACGACGTCCGGTGACCCCCTTCGGCCAGATCGTTCGTTTATGGATTAAAACGGGACACCCCGCGCGATCCGGGTTATAATTAACCTTATCGTCGGGCGGTATCTAAAAAGCCGGAGAAGGCAAAACAGTGGTCGCTATAGCGACGCGGGTGACGCCGGGACGCGTCCGTTTTCGCTGCGGTTCAGACCCGGAACAGGCGGGACGAGGATGTACACCCACGAACGCGAGGAACGTGGAACGACAGCGAAGCGTGTGTCGTTTACCCCTGAAAGAATTCCCTATCTTTCCACCTTCTTTTCTCTCTTTCTGCCTCTGCCACCTTCTTTCACTCCTTTCTCTCTCCCTCGCTCTTCTCTTGCTCCTCTTTTTCTTCGTTTCTCCTCTTTTTTCCCCTCTCTCTCTCTCTCTCTCTTCTCTTTCGTTAAATAAAATTGCGAACCGAGTCACGACAGTCCGTTCCCCGGCTTTTAAGTGGCCGTTAAATGTACAAGGGGAGTGGCAATTGACGACTTGAGCTTAACCAGGCGACAGCTCCCTCTCTCTTTCTGCCTGTGTTGGCTCCGCGGGCCGCTTAATTTCAATCGAGACACCGAGAAATGCTAATTAGATCGTATTTATAGCGCGGTTTAAAGCGCGGGCATAACCGAGCGTGGATCGGTGTGAACCGCGTACCAGGCAACGCATCGCTACGTCGCATTTCGCGTTAATGGCCACAATTAGGTGTTTTAATTAGCGCCTCCACTCGCAGTGGCAGCTGTCGGCTGCCAAATTAGGGCCGCCACGAAACAATAACTGCCGATTGAAGAACCTAATTAACGGGGGTTCACGGCAACTCGAATCCGCGCGGCACGGGGGCTTTACACCAGCCGGTTATAAATTAATAATTGGCCGTGATCGCTGTTGGATATCGTCAGACGCCTAGAGTGCCACCGGAAGAGTAACCTTTGTAATTAAGTCGTCGCGTCGGCCAGAGCAAGGCGATCCGGCGTTTTAACGTTTTAACGTACGCGAGCCGAGGCCATCTTGGCCAAATTACCCTCCCGAACCACTCCCGGCAAATGTCTTAATCTTCCGCTTCGCTCCTCTCGATCCTCTCGCTCGATCCTCACGCTCGCGAGAAACGCGGTTCGGTGTGCTTGATGATGGACGATCAAACATCGAGAACACCTCCGTTTAGTTTCAGAAAATTTCGGAAAAATTGATTTAACCCTTTATACTCGGTGATTTTTGGCTAACAAAGAGTAAAAATTTTGTAGATTTTCTGTTATAAAACTGACGTTATTTTTTTGAGTTGTAAATAAAGAATCGTTTAATAATTGTCACGTGAAATTGTTTGATTTCGATACTTTTATAAATTTGATGTACTAATTACTATGGGTCTTCACAATTTCATGATGACTGACAGTCGCCATTCGAGGGTAAAGGGTTAATAACAGTGGAACACGCTTTCGCTACTTGCGAATTTATCATTATAGAGAATGATTCCTTTTCTCTTCAACTTCGCGTACCTTTACGCATTGTCAACTTATGCGTGTAAGCTGATCGATACCTAATCTAATAATCTCTCGTCTTTCCATGCAAAACAACCTCACGCGAGTCTTGTATGCGTAAAAATATGCAACGTCTTGTCGATGAAAATGAATGGTAATTTTGGACATTGCTGGTTCGGATTGGGTTGTTTATAAAATTTTTTATCTGTTAATTTGATACCAGGTTTATCAATGATATTTCCAAGCTTTCAATGCTGAATATGTAATTATATCCACAGCTCGGATTTCTCGTGACCCGTGGGTTGGTTGATTTCTCGGGCCGATTTATTTGGAAATGCAACATCGTGGCAGGAATCGAGTTTCTGTTATCTCCGGGTTCATTTTCATCATTTACAATTTTCTTAGAACCGTAGAATATGCCTTATTAAAAAACATTTCACGACAGGCCGATCCGAAATTGGACGATCCCTGTCGCTGCTCGTTGAAACTTTAACTCTCGCGTCTAATTTTGAAACTTTTATTTTCCAAATGAAACATTCCCGGGGAAAATTCAATCTCGGGAAATGGACCAGTGAATCTTTCACCTCGCGAATCTTCTCGAGGGAATAACCTGGTTCCTATTTTTAACGTCCCACGCGACGTGTAATTCGGAGGTGCTATTGCGATTAAAATAAGGATCCGAAGGTGCGAATGGACAATCTGCGAAGGTAAAGCGGAAGTTGGGTGAGGCGGGGAATTTTCTTACGCGTCGTACGTTGGATATTATTTTACTTGCGAGAAGATAAACGATCGGAGGTGGGGTTAAGCGACCAGGAAGCTAATTCAGCGCTGTGAAAGCACGCTTAATGTTTATTATCGCGTTACATTGTAAGCGCGGTTAATGCGTCCATGATGATGTCACGCGCACTGAAAGTCAAATAAATTATTGGTCGCAATGCGGGAGCGCGGGGGGCGGGAAAGGGGGGCGCGGAAACGCGGCAACGGGAGCACACACTCTTTCATTAATTTTCGTACGTTTCAGAGCTCTTGTGCGGGCTCTCATGAGGGAAGTTATATTTAAATATGCGCTGCCCGGGAACAGAAAGAGGGATGCGGAAAAAACGACTGCAGACGAAACTAAGTAACACGAGATATATGCCATCGTCGCGTGTAAACGCCGGATGAACCTTAAAAATGTATATAATGTTGCACGTGCGATGTTCGCCCCCCTGCTCATCCGCTAATTTTCTTCTACCCGGCTTAATTCTCCCACTTGTTCCCGCGAAAACTGCTTTTCCAAATTATTTCCTATGCTCCAGCCCGCTTAACGCAATAAGTATCGCGTGGTCTGAGCGAATTTCGGACTCGGTGTATTCCTTTTCGGATCGAAATCGGTTGAAACGGGTTTTTGGCGATAATAACTTCCGATTTGGATCGAGAAATTGGATCTCGTGGTCGTCTCCACGAATTTTTCTATTTCTCGAAGATCGAGTATTTAGTAGTCTAATCGAGCTTTGATTATATCTTTGATAATTGAAATTAATTTTGAACGAAAATCGGCTTCCAAAGCCAACCAAACCAAAAATTCTTTTTGTGGGAAATCGGATATTTAATAGTCCGAACAGAGGTTGTGGCTTCCTTTTTCACAGTAAAGATCAGAGGATAGAGCGTTCTAACGTGGGAGTATCTGATTTCAGTTCAGGAATTCGATTCCCGAAGTCATCTTTGTCCGTTAAAATTTCTTCTTCTGTCTGAAATAAGAAAGCTCCGTGTTCCAGGCCGTCTGTCTAATCTTGCTTGCAACCCTGACCACAGCCACTGGTGGATGGTACGTAAAAATACGCGATGAGGGTACTCGAGAAAGGCGAAACCGAGGGACGGCTCGCGTCCAGAGGGCCATTCCTCCTCGGTCCGGGCCAGGAGAACAAGTTTCCCGATTGTTCGAGCCTCTGGCCGACGTAGACCGCGTATTATCCTACGGTATCCGGACGACTTCGGCTAATCCTCGAGTGCATGTGCTCTTTCGTAATATGTCCGGTCGCGTTCCCACCCCTTCCGCCACCCCCACGGTTTCTCGTCGAATCGCCTCTCGCGGCCCCCCCGTAATTTAATATACGCACGAAAATGGAGACAGTAATGACTCGTATGGTTTCCGGCTTAAAATTAAATGCGACTATCCGAGTTAGTAAAATTCCTAATTCGTTCCCGCCGGTTCCGTAGATCTCCGGGCAGGACGCGAAGCACGTACATTTTTCGTGTGATCTTCCGGGGCTTCGTTTCCTCGTACCAGTCAGCCGGAGCGAAAAGGTGCAACTGGACGCGTTCCAAATTAAATTTTGCCCAGGGAAATGAAAAAGAAGCAGACGGCGCCGTATGCTCCCGCTCGAGATGGTCCCACCGCGCCTCCCTCGTCCCCGCTCCACCACGTCGGCCTGTCCCCCGTTTTCGCCGCGGCATAGGCCGTGGAAAAACTCCAACGATCCTTAAATAAATCCCTACCACGCCCGCATCTGCCCGGCTTTCGTCGAATCTCGAAACCGAGAGTCCCATGCGGGTCCTCGAATTTCCTTCGGCCTACCGATGTCGCCGCGATTATCGGCAACGCGTTTCGTCTCGTTGCTCCCATTTTTTTTCTCCTCTGACAATTTCATCGAGAGATAGTCAAAAAGTTACTCGAAGTTAGTGTAATCGTATAAAATAGTACTACTCGGACTCTAAACCTATCATGATCCCATTGAATAATCGTAAGAAGAGGAATTTGATCGTACGTATATAGAATATCTATGGTTTGCGTTATATCTTCTGTTTTCCTTTGATTCTGTTCTTCAACTTTCCAATTTTAAGGATCGTTATTACTTAGGACCACCGTGAATTTCAATTCTACCGTGTCTTCCGACTTCTTTCCGACTCTAAAAGTTACACCGAGATTTGGGATCTCTGATTAGAGTCTTTGGGAACTATCGTAAACTTGAATTTCGTACCTTAGAACCAGTTTCGGCGGAGAAATAAAGAAAATCTCCGTGCGTTTAGTCTGTTTTCTCCGGTGAAGAAATAATTATCGCGGAGGCACCGCAGGATCCGGCGCTCGATCACCGTGCACAATCCCGTTTTCTGCAAAACGATAACGTTTACGCAACAAACCAGCCGGACAAAGCGATACCGGTAGACTTCTTAGTTGCCGGTCGCGATAACGTGGCTGGCCGGCGTGTAATTACAAGAATTCAAAGCTCGACCGTTATCGAGCCTGTCACCGCTGCTAAATAGCATCGTCACACGACTCGTTCGCCGGCCAGATGTCTATCTGCGTTCGATCTGGACGCTTCTGGCGCGGCTCGCTGCGCGTCCGTTGACGCGATCCATTCATTCCGCGACACTTTTAAACCTATACCAGAATATATATCGCGGATTAATCTCGTCGACTCTTCCATTCCGAAAGCAACGCGATCCTCTCTGCCGTTGTTACTCTCATAAATTATGCATCGACGCGACCAACTTGTCCATCGTCGCGTCAATCACGGCTCAGCGATCACCGCGGAACCACCGGTCTGATCTTCTCGGCCGAATCATCTTCCCGATCACGATCCATACGTCTCCGAGGCAATCTCCGAGCAGGCTGTGTGTCGCACGGTTCCGACAGGAAACCCGGCATCGGACAGTTTTTCCTCGTTTCGTGGAAGAATTAGAGAGCGCACGGCTGAAAGGTGGCGGCCACTGCTCGACATACGCGGCCCGTTTAATTAATGTGGCTTATTAGCATATAAACTCGCGCGTCCCGGCGACGTAACCAGCCCGCGGCGTTCAGCAGATCGTAGAGGGACGGTCGTGGTCGCGGTCTGCTCGCTGCGGAGAGAGAAGGGGAGAGAGGGAGAGAGAGAGAACGGTCGTAGACCCGTTCGCTATGGGGAGTGGCCAGAGATGCAAAATGTCGTACGCGCTAGCACTCGAGGCAGTGGGCATTACGAAGCCCCTGGAGCACTGTACCCGGCAGCCACTAGTTACATTGTCTAAGGTTTCAATAACCTAATGAACCCCAACGCGCAGACCAAACCGGGCGAACTCGGTCCTGGCTAAGGGAGAGCCGGCCCGAGACTTGCTTAATTAAATACAAATTAGAGCCAAGAATTGCGTCCGCGGGGGGTTGCTTGCGTGGCGAAAATAACATGTTAAACGAGGATCCCAGGGCTGACTCGCCTCGAAGAAGGGGTTTCTTTCATTCCGCTCGCCTCCAATCCTTCCTGGTCTCTGCCAGTCGACTTCGAGGAACTCGCCACCCGAGTTTCACTCGCTTCCCCCAAGTTTCCGGTTCCCGCTGCCTCGACCTACCCGAGAGAGCCATTGTTGCAGCCGATTAATCGTTTCATCGACCTCCATTTCCGTTTTGCAAATTTCTTTTACCTCGTATTCCACCTATTTCTCTTTATTCGTTATATAGCGAATTATCGCTCATTAAAAAATTTCCGAATTTCTGGTAGATTTTCGAGGATCAATTCGGTTCTCTAGGGTCGAAAATTCCGTCTTTCGTGTTTTTGAATTTTATCTCGTAGCTCGACGATCTTCACCGTAACGCGACTCGTTGTGACGTATTAAGAAAAGGAACAGAACTTTTCGCGATTAAGATTGATGCAGTTTAAAGCGATAGGAGGAGAAAAAATGATTAGATTAAGTATGCAAGTTGCGTATGGCAACGACAAGTGGCGATCTCGATCGTTCCCCTCGCCCCCCAGGCAATAACGCCCCGCTTGTGATATTCACGCGCTCGCGCACCTATAATAAATTTCTCCATACATCTCTGCCTTCTTATTTTGTTTCTTCCGAGATTCATACATGTGTAGTCTGCTTCACCTACCGCGACTAATCATCCGGCCGGCTAAATGATCGGTTGTAATACGTTTAACGCAAAGGGTGGAGGTGGCATAGTACGATCAGATGAATTTAGATTACTTTGTATGTACAAATAGCTCATCCGTCGCCTCTTTAACTGCGGAGGAAGTCGGGCAGGATGCAGGGTTATTTCGAATTTTATATATCTCGCTGATCATTAATCGATACTTATTTTTTCCACGGGTTGATTAGGAATGAGAGATAAAAGGAAAGACAATTATTCGCAACTCCAAATAGTCCGGTGACCCGACTAATTCTCGCAGGTTTAATCAATCGAAGGAAGAGTGAAAATAGAGAGAAATGAAACGTTATATCGCTGATTCGCTGAAATTCGCCGAAATAGAATTTACGAAAAAAGCGGCGAGCAAGAAAGAGAGGGGTGAAAAAACGAGGGGTTGTTCGAAAGAATCGCTGAATTGAATTTCCAACCTTCCGTTAGACGGGAATTGTTAATAACGACGACGGTTTAATGTACCCAGTGATCGGGGAATCGGCGAACGGTCGTTGACGTGGAAATAACGGATGTAAAAGGAACCGGATCGACTCGGTGAAATCTGGCGGTGGCGGATCGTAGATGCAGGAATAATGAAATCGATGATACCGTGGATGAGGGCCGGTGATCGGAATTAAAGGATACAGGCGGAGGCAACGCGCACGGCGAAAGATGAACACCCACGTACCGAATATAAAACGGGTCATTAATAGAACGATTAAATTAATATATTCGGCTGTTTCGCGCCGTTCTCAAAATCGCTTTACGCACGCACACAGAGCCGTGCAATTGACCGCGTACACCGAGGTGCAAACGTTAAGATAAAACGAATTACCGGGATATTTACGGTTTCGACGATTAAACGTGAAACGCTGGTGGTGATCCCGGGGCCGTCCTACGTGGACGTTTATTTAAATGCGTCAATGAAACGGTCCCGAGGCGTCGTGGCCGCGCTGGAAGACGTAATTAAGTCGGAGATTTCACTGGTCGCAAATTAAAAACAGCCGTTCCAACGTTCCCGTGCGAAGGTGTTATTAACGACGCGGCCGAGAATGATTTGGACCTTCGTTTTATCGCCCCCGTCCCCCCTCTGCCCCCCGACCGATACTTTCGGCTTCCAACAAGGAACCCGCGCGTTTACGAGTCGCCTTAAGCATCCACGAATATCCTTCCTCCGACATTAACGTCCCCGATTGATTTCCACCTCGATGATCCGCAGGGTAGATTCAGCCCTTTATTAACCGCCGTCTCTCTCCTAATTTATTTCGAGTATTATCGCGAGTCAAGGAAATTATTCGCAATTATTCCGAATTATTTCGGAATTATTCTTCGATCGATCGAGTTATTCTTCAGCGTCGAAACTATCGTGCTCTTTGGGTTAGACAGCACCGGTGATTTTGTTAGTAGATGATCTGCGATGATGGAATAATCGAATCACCGAATATCTCCGGTACTCGGTACCGAGGTGTGCAGCGACGGAATTTAGGTGCAGGGAGGATTCATTCATTTCGAAGCAAGGGTGTCAGTGTCTCGGGTTCTATCCCGTGATACTCTACGTTGATAAAGAGATTGAATCATCAGATCTCGGGTATACTCAGATTGGGAGGTATGATAACGGAATTTAGGTGTCACGATGAATCATTCGTCGCGAAACAACGTGCAAGAGCCTCGGATTCTGATTCATCGTGACCCGGTCTATTGCGAGGATTAATTCGTTGCGGAGCAAGGTATCAAAGTCTGGAAGATCTCGGATTCAGGTCCACGATACTCTGCCGCGATAAATTAATTAAATCCCGGGTACTCGGATCGGGATATTCAATAGTGGAATTAGCTGTCGCGGTAATCGATTCATCCCGAAGCAACGGCATCGGAGTCTCGGGTACTGAGACGTCGCAATCTAGGCTTTAAATCATCGAAACTCAGGTACTCGCATTGAAAAGCACAATAACAAAACTCACACTTGCCAAATGAACGATATCGGAATGTGATATCCAGATACACCCTAGTCTGCTACGACAGTGTAATTAACTCAGCGAATCCCAGGCACGGAAATTGAGATACTCAATTATAAAATCAGGTATCATATCGATTGATTTATCTCAAAGCAACGATGTCAGACTCTCGTGAAATTTAAGTCACTAAAACTCAGGTACTCGCATTGAAAAGCACAATAACAAAACTTACACATACTAGACGAACGGTATCACAATGTGACATCCAGGTACACCCTAGTCTGCTAGGGTAATTAACTCAACGAATCCCAATGCCTGTGATTCAGATATTCAATCACAGAATCAGGTGTCAGACCGATTGATCCGTCCCAAAGCAACAATATCAGACTTTCGTCAAATCTAAGTCGTTAAACCTCGCGTCGAGAAGTACAATAACAAAACTCACATGTGCAGGAAGGATATCGGAGCGCGATATCCAGGTGCGCGGTAGTCTACGATGATAAAGTAATTAAATCAGCGAATCGTAGGCACCGGGATTGAGAGGTATAATACCGAGGTGTGAGGCCGTCGAAACGGGAGCAGCCACGTGTACGGTACGTAAGACGGATCATTAGTAGGGCGATTAAATTAAAATATTTGATTGGCAAAAGGGTCTGGCAGCGGGCGGTAGTCGCGATCTCTGGCAGACTGCTGGTAGCCCGGGTGTATCGCTCGGTCCGTGGCGCTCTCTCGCCGAATTTGAAATGCTAAACAGCAAATACGCCTAATGAACACGTATGCCGGGCTGTGTCCGTAGGTATGTTTGTACCAACCGGCGACATTACTGCCGGCGTATTTGCGTTGGCAAGGCCCCCGCGGATAATAGATTCATCCTTCACGCTTCTTAATTAGGAGTTAAGTTTTATTGGCCTTTAGCTGGCCACCGGTCGTTTTTCGCGCCCGTGTGCGTCACGCACACACCGTTGCACCACGGGCGTCGCGATCGTTCCAGCAGCGCCGCGACGATCGTCCGCCATTGCGTCCTAGGACCTCCTCGAGATCTCTCTTACGCTAACAACTCGATTACGCGAACTTCTTTCAATTGGTTTGACTTGGATCCTCTTCTTCCCCGATATTTTATTCGTCGAACTAGTTTGGTGTAAGTTCTATTTAAAATTTGATATATAAATCGGTAGAATTCGCCTCGAACTGCCGATAGAACGATATCGACGTGGCACTTATTAATAACGTTAAAAAGAGAAACAAATTGATATTTTACGTAATATTATATTTCTTTTCTTTTTAACGTATTAAATGTATGAAAGTACGTGTTCCATTGTCTAACAATTTCCTCAAATTCGACTGAGTCATGGTTTCCAATTAGTACGGATAATCGAGTCTTACCACATTTCGCTGGTAGTCGTGGATATATCTATTTTTCTCTGAATAATAGAGAGCGTTTGAAAAAATCCCCAACGGAGTGTCTTACAGCTCGAGGAAGAGCTCGGAAATTCGCCGCACGTTCCACCGATATTTCGATCAGGGATATTCCCGGGCAAAAGAGAAAAGAGGGAAATAAATCCAGGAAGAGAAACCGGAGCGTTACACCTCGGTTTCGCGAAACGTTACCCAATCGGGCGAAGTTGCGCGCGTAATTCCCGGTATGCGGCCTGCGAAAGAATAATTGTTGGTTAAATATCGGCGGACTGGAGGATGGAAAGTTCGTTGACAAGTGTATAAAGCCCCGCCGGTTGCAACAAGGCGGAGATAGTGCCTTGGCGGGACTAACGAACGGCTATTATGAGCGTTCGTTCTATCGAGCAATGAAATTTCATTAGCCCGCTCGAATTACCTGATTTCCATTCAATTTTTGTCAATTTAGATCGTCACCGTAAAGCGTACACAGCGTGGATCCGCTTGGAATTAAAGCGGATTCAGCAAGATGCAACGAATAATACTCTTGAATCTTGGAAATTTGATTAGCTCCCAGCGGGGTAAATAGCAAGGAAATGTCCGCGGATGGCGAGGGAGGGGGAGGGAAACGATAGCTGGCAGACACGCTGCATTAAATCTATTTCCAACAAGACAGATTTTCTACCGGCTGACAATTCATTATCAGCTCGCCGGTGTCCCATTAATATCAGCTTTCTAAAAGAAACTCCTCGAACGTTAAGCGGCCGCGCGGGGAAAGAAGTCGCTCGTAAATGTTCAACCTTCCATTCGCGGACACGTTCGAGCTAATTTTAATTAACCTCCTCGCGATGGTGCACGCGAGCCTGACGACTTTCGTCGAACCCGCGGAAAAGAAAAGAACCGATCGACGAGACAATGAAACGCGACACGGTGCTCTAGTCTTGGACGATCTCTTCGGCACCAGGATTCGCATTCTCAATGAATCCAGAGGAATTTTGCATATCCGAACTTGCTCGATGGAAAAATTAAACGAGGTGGTACGGTTAGGTTTGGGTTAAATTTATTTTACGTAGGTTAAAAAATATAAATAAATAGGTTAAAACCTAATAAATTAGGTTTGTTTGTGTTCTAATGAGACTTGGCTTTTTTTATTTTTCGCGGGAACAAAAAATAACGAAACCGACGTAGAAATAGCGCGAAAAAATGGGGAGGGGAGTAGAGAGAGAGAGAGAGAGAGAGGGTAGGGGAAAAAAGAGAAATGAAAACTGGCGAGAGATCGGAGCCCATTGAGAGACGTTATCGTCTCGGATCCCCTTTTGCTCTCTCTGGCCGCTGGTTCCTTCCCGGAACGCTTTGCATTCCGTTCGCCTCGTTCGGCGTTTCGTTTTTGCAGGAAGCATCAATATTTATATTGCATAATGCATTCGTAATTGCCGCGTGTACACTCTATTTGTTCCGATTTTGTAATGCCATGAAAATGTATGAAGCGATAGCTATTATTAGAAGCGGGATGCAAAACTCCGGGCCGGGTGCCTGGGTTAACTAGGTGTAGACAGGTGGGGAAAGAAAGTAAATGAACCGGGGAATGAGATTGCAGAATTATCAAAGAACTTTCTTGCGTGTGAACCTTCCCTCTCCTCTTTGCCTCTCCTCGCCTCTCTCTCTTCGTGTCGCTCCTGCTGCTCTCGTTTCTTCCCTTTCCGCCTCTTTCCTCGGTTTTTATTTTTTCTCTCTCCCTCTCACTTTTCCCCTTTTTTCTCTTCTTTTCATTTCGTCCCGATACCAACGCGCCGATGAATCGTTTGCGATGAATGAGAACGCCACTATCTTCGATGCACACCGAGATACGTTATCAGCCACGTCAAAGGATCTGAAGGAACGATTGCGTTCATCGGGAACATCGTCGTACAATGCGTAACGGCGTTTTGTTCTTTTTCCCTAGCGTGTCTTCCCGATGGGAAAAAATGAACCCTTCGCTTTGACGAGGATCCAGTCACTTTGGTGCAACGTCCTGTTAAGAGATATTTCCATTCTTCGCGATCCTTTTTTATTTCATTTTATTTCCTTCCCGACGATTTCTCGCGAATATTTTCGAATCGTTTGGGTTAGCTTTCGAGTATCGCGAAAAAGAGTTTCGCGGTTAACCTCTGATCCTGTCGCCGTGTATCGTCGATATTTCGGTGAGATATAGCGCTTCGAAATTGCTATTGCAACGGTGGATGGAACGAAAGTCGAATCACCCTGGAGAAAGGAATAATAATCGCAGGGAAAGTTAAGGAAAGTTGGCGCGAAAGAAACGTTAGTCTTCGCAACGCGGCGTAATAACGGAGGAAGGTGGCGCACCCCGTAGGAGAAATTAGCCGGCACCCTAGCGCTTTCGCAACCCATGAAACGCTCGTTCGCGTCCAAAGTCCTCGAGCAACAAAGAGAACAGTTGATTCATCGGAACAGCAGCGCGCGATTCAAAGCTAACCGATGCCGAAGCGTCGAGTACTACGCGTCTTTTCTTCGCAAATCCCACTCCGGGTGCTCGGTATTGTGTCTAGGAGAGAGAAAGGCCAGGGGGTTCTGGGCCTCTTGATCCGCAACACGCGTCAAAGAATCATCCCCTTTCAACGAATCGTTTCGCCTCGATGGTTCAGCGACCGTGCATCCCGTCTGCGTTTTCGACCGCCGCGAAAAAACTAGAAGAAGAAAGAAAGAAAGAAAAAAAACACATACACAGAAGAGGAAATCCGAAAGCAAAGTCCAGCCTGGAAGAAACGTGGGGTAGTCGGTGGAGAACTGTCCGAAACTGACCGTGGAGTAAGTCTGAGCAGGTGTCGGCCGTCTCTCGGCTCGCAGAGGCGTGTCAGAGGGAACTGGACGGCTTTCGATTTATCGACAACCTGTACCGACGGTGTTGTTAAGACCTCGTGGAAATGGCTCGCACAGTACGATCCATATTACGGAGGGACCAGGCAGACAAGATGACCGCTTGCTCGCCAGCCAAGATCTGCGAGAGAGGAGGGTTCCATCGGAGGGTGAGTGGGCGGCGGGCGAAGCTGGAATAAGTTATCTGCAACTAGCAACCCTTGGGCTAAGTGGACGGTTCTCAAGCGGGAACATCTCACTCCATTGTCCCGGCACGGAGACGACGCTGGAATTCCGGTTAGAATGGCCGTCTGTCGGAGGAACATTGTTAGTGTCGATTGGATATCTTTGAACCGCGG
The DNA here is from genome assembly GCA_002201625.1 of Euglossa dilemma. Taxonomy (NCBI): domain Eukaryota; kingdom Metazoa; phylum Arthropoda; class Insecta; order Hymenoptera; family Apidae; genus Euglossa; species Euglossa dilemma. The sequence goes on along the minus strand of NIJG01000273.1, from coordinate 5,239,133 downwards.
TAGGGAAAAAAAAGAATCGGACGAAATTACAGCTCTTCCATCGCGGCTCGTTCCGACGAAACGAAACATCGGAGCGGGTGGTTCACGACGAGATCAGCGACGGTCGACGGGGATGATTTTTGCGAGGCGACGGAAAGCACGGGAGACCGCGTTAATCTTTCGTCTCGGTGACTGGCGAATGTAAAGCAGTCCTGTGTTTCACTGCACCGAGCAAAGGGTTCTGGTTGGGAACCTATTTTCCCAAGAGGGTGGAATAAGGTGGAAGGAGAGGCTGAGGAGGGAGTCGTTGTGTCCAGTGTCTCGGCGTGCGGCCGCTGGGGTGGTTGTGGCCAGTCACGAGGGCGTATGGGATGGGGTTAGGTCCCTCTTGTACACGAGGCGAGGTTCGGACTTGAGAGATCAATAAACGACCCTCCAACCTGGACACTCGGCCCATCCCTCATTCTACTACCGGCCAGCTACCTTCTCTACTACCTACTTCGACCCACCTAATGTCTGTTGCAATTGCCTTTTTTGCGCCGTCCCCAAGAATCTCCCTGTCCACGAAACACCGAGCCCACCTCCTCCTACTGCATCTCCACCGGCTCCTATGAATTCGCAAATTTCCGTCTGTCCGCTGCGAATTTCCCGTTTCAAAGATTACTCGGGAAAATATCGATCTTCCGTCGCATCTTTGCCGCTTTGATTTAAGATCCGATAAAATTCGTGTGCAGCATAGAAAAATAAAAACTCGTCTAACCCTAAATTCTTCGAAACTTCATATATCAGTGGCAATCGTGAATATTCTTCCAAAGTTTTTCTATTTTTTTTTCATAACCTCTAGAAATTTTTTAAACCTCGTCGATCTTGAGTTTATTATGCGAACATGGCCGAAGGAAATATTCGAATTATCAATCCCGAAGGTCCACCGTAAGACCACGCTGGCTCGTATCGAATCGATGGACGACTATCCGACGCGGAAACATGGGAACACGGAAGATCGGTGTTCGAAGGAGATCAGTTCGCTGTATATTTCGCAAATTTTCGCGAGTCGTTATGAACGTCTGAGAACGAGAAGAGGAGGGACAGCGTGGTATCTTTTCCGCGGCGAAGGGTCGAAGGATCGCATCGGTGTACTTTGTTTCGTATTAATTTGCATAAGGGTAGCTAATGTAAGCAGAGACTGCTGTGGGGTGCGCGTCGCCCCCTCGGGGGCCGAGCATAATGCACGACTCGCGATCGCGAGCCGGGAACGCGCTTCTTAACCGTTGTACGACTAAAAACGGCATAATTGAGCAAATTAATTTTCTGCCAAGGCGCGGCCTGCTCGAGATAAAATACAAGCCCGGTAGCTCCGGTCAGGAATATATCCCATCTTATCTGCCGTCGAGCTTGAACCTGAAACCGCCGGAAGCTGAACGCTTTCCGCGAAACTCGCCTCGCTTCGGGGTCTTTCCCGATTTTTCCACTCGCCACCGTTTCGCGGACTAACGCGGAAAATTAGCGGTCGGCCTGACAGTAATGAAGGGTCTCGCCTTGGAGAGACGTTTCTTATAGGATTCGTTGAAAACCGGGATGGGAATGGGCGTGGACGTTCAAACGAGAATCCTTCGACCGGCGTAACAACCTCTGTAAGGAGAAGAGATGATTTACCGATAGACAGCGTGGCATTCGAAATTGATAGAAAATCGCTGGGTCTAGCAGCTGAGAATCCCGTATGAAAACGCTAGGCGTGATTTGACCAGCTTTCGATGACGGATGACGGAATCGCAGCCGTGACGTTAAGGATTGCAATTTCGATTAGACAAGACAGACGGAGAGGTCTACCTGAAATTCGACCTCGGTGTTTATTTATTACACGAGGAATTGTTAAGTGCGAATAATTTCAATATCGGACGACGGTGTTGCAACGTTGAATAGTTGAACGAAGTAGCTTCTGAACAAGTCTTGATCATCTATTATTTCATCTTACGTTCTTTTCAGTCGAGGGAATTATTGAAATTTTCAAATAAAATTTCAAGAATCGTTTTTCCTTCTTTTCGATTAAGTATTAAGATGCGAGTTTATTTTCGAGAACACACGATGAAAGACGGAAAGAAGACTCGATCAAAGGGAAAACAAAAATTTGTTGCAAAAGGGACGAACGTCGTCGAAGAGTAATTCCTTTAGTGGAAAGAACGCGTCGGATCTTGGAATGAAATAGTAAGCAGCCCTGAATTGATCGTCCTTGAACCATTTCCAGCACCCTGGCACGAGGAACGAAAGGGTGGTTCCGTGCTTTGGCGCAACTTCGTCGTACGTTCTAACGGAATCGCGCGGGATCACGGAATCAGAGCGGCGGTTCGTTCCCCTAGCTCGCAATCGACTCGTTCGCCGGCATTTCCCCTTGGTTTTATTCTCTAACCCAGTTTCGCGGCCGAGGAGAGAAAGAGAGAGAGGGTCTGAGGCCCGTGCACGGCGGAGGGTGGAAAAGGGAAAAAGAAGAGGAGCCACCGGCAGCCACGGCGGTAACTGAGAGCTTCAGACTTTTACGGTAATGCAGCGTCGATTCGAGTGGGGTTTTCTGGCCTGGCAGCAACTGGTGGCTGAAAAAAAACCACCCCTCGACGAGTTCCTTCGAAATCTTCGCGTTCGTTTTTATCGGTTTACGATTACGCGTTGACAACGGCTATCCGAAACTCTCTTTTTCCCTTGGCCATACCCGGCGCCGTTTTAACCGCGCTGCCACCGTAAAGTTATTCCAACGACGTCACCCCCGTCGTCCCGATCCTCTCGACGCCACTCGGATCGTGGAATTTCGAAAAGTTCCCGGGACAAAGGGGCAAGACGAGAAGGAATAAAATTCGGAAACTCGGTTATCCGAGCTTCTTTTCTCCTCTCCAGGGAGAAACCGACTTTCTACCTTCGACGGAATCGTTACTTCCCGAACTAGAATCCACGAATTTCCCGAGATCGTTCTATAATTTACACCTCTCGTGCCTGGATACCGAGAAACACGCGTGGAAAATGAGCGTAACGCGTGGCCGAAAGAAGCAAAAGAAGGAAAAAAAAAAAGAACAGGTAGAAGAAGTGGTGAACGTACGGCCACGCATCCACCCCCGCAATCTCGGCCGAGGGTCCATTAATCTAAATTCTATCAGCGTCGTCAGATCCTCCTTCACGGTCGTTCACCTTCAACGCCGGACGCGTTGAACCGTGACAGGACTTTTTTCCCTGTCCGTGTGCCGAGTTCCTCGTTACGCCCTCGAGTACCGCGCGCGCGTGTGTACAAGCACACAGAAAGAGAGAGAAAAAGAGAGAGAGAAGCAGAGACCGGCGCGCGTGTATCCAGGTCGAAGAGGCCGAACGTCGAAGAGAGGAAGAGCAAGTGGACGGTGGAAGCGAGTTTGGGACTTTTATGGTCTGGCAAGCGTTCGTTCCCTCTCTCTCCCTGTCTCTTTCCGTGTAGCATCAGGATCGAGAGGGGTTTGCGGATGCCGCGAGCAACTGGTGGTGGAAAAACACCCTCGTTCGCTCTCTCGCCACCCCCTTAGCACCCTGCTGCACAGGCATCGTGCGCCAGGCAACCTCTCTTCCACTTCCTTTCCGCCTCATCCTCCAGCGATCCCTCGGCGTATCGCTGCTCCTACGAGCCAGCCAGCGTACCCCGGCTGACTCAAAGCGATCCTTCGAGTTTTATGAACACATAAACGCTCCGGGCCACGCGGGACCTCTCTGCGAGGCTTCCTCCTCTCCACGTGCCGAGAGTCTGTGTGCGTTTTCTCGTCGTGTACCAACCTTCGAACGCGGCCAGGCCGAGGAACAGCGCGGAAAGAAAAGGTTAAACGTTCCATCGACGACTCGGATCCCGACGACGACTCCTCGCGGGAGAAAGGGTTGCGTCGGGGGAAAAAAGAAGGAATCGGCGCGAACACTTTCACCGACGGCGACGCCGCTCGCTCCCTCGGGTCCACCCTCCGCGATTCAAACGTCGTTACCCATTTACCCGCGCCCGGCCATTCCACTTTATTGTTTCTCGGTTTATTCCGCACCCCGTTTCAGCTTTCTTCGGTTAACCGCATTCCGTATCCATTGTTCCTGCAACACCTCTATATCTCATATCGCGGTTTCCTCACCCCTTGCGCGTCCTCCCAGGATGCGTTTCTCTGTTGTCGGCTCGGCGACTCGTTCGCGGATTATTATGGGGTCATCGTTGCACCGGAGAAGCCACGAATTTTCTTGGGCTAATTTCTACAGGGGTATCGTAGCGTTTAAGGATGTAAACGTTATGATACGTTTGGAAGATTTTGGTGAGGTCCAGTTAGATCGATTCGAGTGCGAGGAACGGTGAAGCGAGTTTTTTCGGCGGGAATGTTTAATTGGGGATTGAATGCAGAGCGTTCGTCAGCTCGGACGATATTCACGCTCTGATCCCTCGAATCGGTGGGCTGGGGCCTAAGCTATCATTAAGATTCGAATAATTCAGGTTAACGGTTAGCGCAGCCTGGAATAATCTCGATTTGCATTTCGTTGTTTGCCTGGAACAGGCTGGTCCACGCAAGGATAAACATCCTGGAAAGGACAGTGGCCTCCTCGTTCGGGTCAGCTGGATGGACTCTCGAAATTTCCCGTTGATTTCTCAACTTGCTCCAAGAAATTCCTGATAAACCGAGCAGAATAGTTAATCGGTCCTCCTCATTTTATTGTTTCACTTCAGGCTAAATATCACAGCAGTCTACCGCCTGCAACTCTAATTCTTTCACTAAACGTTTCCTATCATGATCTCATGATATTACCCACAGATTTAACCTGAATTAATTTATAAAATTGGATATAACGGCAGAAAGAATTTTGGTAACCCAATCTCTCTATATACAATCCCACTAACTTCGAAAAGATCTAAGACCTCTATTTTGCCTGAAATCTGGCGTAGAATCCTATTTTAGAATATCGACAAAACGAATCGCAGGAATCCGTCGATGTTCTTCTTCTTACTTTCTTTCAAATAGACTCGAAAATAAGCTCGTTAACCTTAAAAAATCCTAGAAAGTCACATTGCAAAACGCAGCACGGAGCGTTTGGACGATGGTCAGAGCTCGCAGCGAGCTCCTCCAAATTTCCTCATCACCATGGACGTCGGCCAGCCCGTCGTTCCGGGCTATCGATTTATCCAGCCATATCCTGCGAAACCTTAAAAGTATCGGGCCGTCTAATTTGCCTGTCCATTTGAAATTGCCTTCTTCGTGAGCGTCTCGGCTCGGGTCCCTTCTGGACGATGGTCAATCGGTCGAGTCGGCCGAGTCGCTTCTTGCAGACTCCCCGAGTTTCCAGACTGTGGGGCCGGTTACAGAGCTGGCCGGGCAAATACAGGCTATGCATAACAATCGATCTCCCAGGAAACTATGGGGGTGGATGGTGAGCGGGCGGATAAAGCAGGGTAGCTCTCGTCGTAAGGGGCGAGGCGGGCACGAGGGCAGACCGGCACAAGATGAGGGAAGTCTGAGATAGCCAGTGGCCAACACCCCATCTGCTGCCCCTTTCGAAACCAGGTTATCTGTTCAACCCCCGTTAGAGTCGAATGAGAATCGGCCAGCAGCCGGGAACTAAGTTGCGCATCCCTCCGTGTGATCGGGACAATTGTTAATGCTCGAAAGACTTCCGGAATTATATCCTCGTACCTGCTATTTTCTCCCGATCTCCACAAGATTCCCTTGTCAAACTCTTCAAAAAAACACGCCGGGTTAAACGTTGATTTTTATCCGGATGATCGAATATCACGTACCGCTGCAACTTGGCAGAGAGTTGTATTACACGTCAATATGGTCAACGCGTTGTTTGATAAAGCTTTTCTTGCTTTAAAACAAATGGATATTGACCAGCCGAGTTCTTCACCAACTCGATATTTTCACCGCGTAACATTAATTACTATCATCGGTGTATGTTATATTTCATAGATAGATAGACTCGGTGTTGAGACAAGTGTGTCTTATTGTACAATAAATCTTATAGGGTAAACAATATGTTTAGAATCTGCATTGGTACTATAAAATTTGAATATTCTATCGATATCTTCTACTGATATTACGGTGAGCCAATTTTAGTGCATAAATAATAAGGTTTAAATCTCTGTTGCGATAGGCTCTGGCCTTCATTTTCGATACAACTTTTACGGCAAACGGAGGATTTAAACCAAGCAGCGTTTGGTTGGTTCGTATTCAGATTATTAAAATTAAATCCTCGCGGTACTATAGCCAATTTCGATTCTACGTTGGCGATAATTTCCGGATAAAATCTTGGCGATAGATTTGTCAAGTCGAAATCGACGAGAGCGAACGACAGCGCGCACGGGACGCGAGAGAAACGAACGATTGTAATTAACGAAGACTCGCCGGGGACGCGACTTACGCGATACGAATTAAAACGCGAAACCCGGTTGCCGGGCATTTGTTTTATTAATCGGGGCAAACGAAAACGGTACGCCAGCGTTGTTCCGCGAAATAAAAGTCCCATTATGAAATGAATAAAAATTTTTATGGAAATCGATGCCGCTTTTCAACATAATACGAATAGGTAAACACGCGAGGAACACGCGATCCCGGCGTAATGCATTAAATTATGTCTTCTTCGACGCTCCAGCGTGGAAAAAACGGTATTATATTCGAGGAGAAAATTTATAATATTTATATTCGCCCGTTGCGCCGCTGTCCCCGGGACACGAGTAAAAAGTTCATTTTGCAAAATGCATGTACGCTTACACATTTTAATTATCCGCTCTTTTTTCCCCATGGTAAACCCGTGTATCAGCCTTTTGTTAATTTTCGTTTGTCTCTGTAAACCAGAAATTAATGCATTTACGATTTCAAAAGATTCCTTCCACCACTTTTCACGAGCAACGCGGTCTTCCCGAAATTAATTATTTCGCCTCAAATTTTCATTCGACCCGCTATCAGGTGTGTGTCTCGAATATCTCTGAGGGGCAATCGGTATAAATTCGAGAGTTATATTTCTTTTATTACATTGTTTTTATCGTTTCGCGTGGCGTTCGAAGTCGTAGTTTGTGGAAAATAAATTCATAAACGGTCAGATACGGGCGCGAAACGTCGCGTTGCTCGTAAGAAAGGCAAGACTGGTAGAGACACGAGACCTCGCGAAGCACGTCCGAGACTGGAGACGAGTGAAACCATCGGTCAACCAGCATTACGGCATTTGCATGTTATTTACTCGCGAGCCACCGAGTACATTTGTTTGGATTATCCGTGAAATAAACCAGTGCCGGTTCCCTCGCGCTGCCCCTTCGATGCTGCGCGACGTCGTGGCCCACGGACTCCCAGGAAAGCAGACAAATGGCCCTAGTTTGTCCACTTTATGCCCGTCTACATCATTCGGGAAACGTCACTATCGCGTCTTCGCAGCGGTTACGCGTCCACGTGCTACCTGGCCCTGGCATTTTTGCGCCGCGGGATCGGACAACCCGTTTTCCAAGCGAACACTCGCGGAATACTTATTCCTGTTGGAGGTTTCCGCGAGAGATCCTCTTAATTTCACCGATATACGACCGTCAGCCGGGGGATCCATAAACCATGCCTGGATTTCAAGATTTTATGCGACGCGTAGGAATGCCGGACGACGGACGGGTGTTCTTTCAGAGTCCCGACTGGAAATAATAGCGCGATAATAATTGGTCAGGTACTTGATACTCGGCCAAAGATCCTCAGTGACTCGCAACTCTGGATCTGTGACGAACCTATCCGATCGTTTATGCTCGCAGCTTGCTCGAAGATGCCCAGACACCTGAAACCTTGGTTCACCCTGTGTCCCTTCGACGCCCGATCCCGACACCCGTCTTTGAACCCTCTCACGCTGGCAGACACCGTGTGTCTGTCTTGTGCACGCGAATCGGCCGGTTGTCAAAAAGCCTTTGCTCGCTCCACATAAATTCCGTCACTCCCACAAACGCGCTGGCGGTTTTTAGGCACGCGCCATTAGAGTGCGCTAACTAGATAAGCCGAGCGTCTTTGATGGCGGCAAAAACCGATAGGCCTGTGCGCCTCCTTCTATTAGCTATATCATTACGATCGAATCGCGGCGAATGATTTACGATTAAACCCCCCGACAATCACGAGTCGTTGGATCACGGGGCAAAAATCCACGGTGAAATTTCTTCCAGCCCATCGACATAATTGCACGTCGCTAACGCGTACCACAGGTCCCGGGGATCCACAAGAAGCGGAGGATCGATCCGGGTTCTCTCGTGCAAACACGCGGGCTAATTGCGAGGATCGCGAGGCGAGGGGGTCAGGGGGAGGGGGAGGAGAGGAGAGAGAGCCGGGGAATTTAGCGTGCACTCCGTTCGGGATGATTAACAATAATACAAAGCAATAATGTTTTAATAAAAAGTGCAGGCAGAAATTGGAAACGTAACAACGCGGAGGGGTGTATGGTGGAAAGGAGGAGCGAGTGCAGGAGTGGTCGGGGGGGTGGTTGAAGCGGCACGAGCAAATTTAAAAGCGCAATTACACGAAGATAAACGCTTTGGCAAATATCCATTTTTTTTCGCGAGACCGGAACGCGTCCGCCTTCGTTATAGAATCTCCGCTCCGTGCACGGACGAATGGAGCCATCCAGATATGTAGATCCGATTCAATTAAAGAGAAACGCTCTGCTCTCTCTCTCTCTCTTCTTCTCTCCCTCGCGTTTCCTCCCTCCTCCTCTCGCCGTCGCGGCCTCTCTCTCTCTCTCTCTCCCTCCGGCTTCCTCTGCGTCTCTATGGATCTCCCGGTACCGCTGCCAGAGATCCGAATACGTGAGTTATTCCCCGACGAATCCCGCTAAACCTATACGATAAACCGCCAACGGCGACTTTTTCGAATTCCCATCGAGTCGTCGGATGCTCTCGGATACCAGACGACGTTCCCTTGGCTCTCTTAATCGGTATACATCGGAATGCATCTCAGCCGCACGCTACCACCATCCATTGGCTAAGTAATCGTTGCACAATGACGAATCGCATAAATGCGAGGATCTCGGGGACTCTTGCAGCTTGCGGGACGGTAAATTGGAAAGGTTCGGTCGCCACTACCGGTAATTTCGCCGTGAACCTTCACCCGGCCGCCGACGATGTTTTCCGCCGTTTCTTTCAGTGTCCGCCCGTCAGCCGAGTAACTGTACGACGGGATACGGGAAGAGTTTGAGGAAGAGGTTGCAGGGTAATAAACAGTGGCGAGCGTTTTAGCGCTAACCGGGAATGCAAGTAGAAGGTTTGTTCGTACGTTGACGCGTGCGTTTTCGCGTTTGGTTTGATTCGATTCGGGTTCTAAATAGGCATCTCGCGATTCTTGGGTGACACGCGCGCGTCGACGGGACTAGACAGGGTGGAGGTTACCCCCGGATCGATTTCGGTGGTTTTTCCGGACGATGATCGCCGTGTCCGGGGTAGCCAGGGAGGATTCTATCGAAAATTTCCGGACTCCAGCAATTTCGCCAGAAATACCGGGCCCCTGAACGACACCATTCTTCCCGAGTCTCTTACGTCCCCTTCTTGAAACCCTCCAAGACTCGAGGGAAACTTCGCGATCGTCCACCACTACACCACGCAAAACGGTGTATCGATCACTGTAAAAGCTGAACGTGCTCAAAACTTGCAGGAATTCCGTCAATTACAGCCCCGTCTTTTGGAATTCCCACCTAGTAGTCGCCGGATACGAAACGACGTTCCGTGACTCTCCTAATCGGTATTCATTGGAATTCGTTCCGTTCCCAGATGTACGTACGTACGTACCAGCCGCGCACATATACATACGCGTGCATATAAATATATGTATATAAATATATACACGTACGTTCCGCGTCTCCGGCGTGCCTGGTCTTCCCTCGTTCTTCCTCTTCGTCGCCGTCCCCGGCCTCCTCCTCGCCGTCTTCGTCCACGCGATATTCGCAAATTTATGGCAATTCCGTCAATTAAGTCGAGTGAAGCGGAGTCATAACATAAATATGTAAACGGCCACGACGAGCCTCTCTCGGAGTAGCCATATAAGCTGCGCTTGTCCATCAATGTCTCCGCGAAAGAGGTCCAACATGCTCGTAAATGCATACCCAACGAAATGCAACGGTCAGTGGCTATCATACATCCGTACGTGAGGATCCTCGCCTCGCATAACTCCTGCAGCCTCTACGGCTGCACGCGCGCGTGTTGCACACACACACACAGGTGCGTGCGCGTCGCGCGGGGTTTATCGTTTTGCAGAAAACGCGAGAGAGGGACTACCACGAGGCAGGACACTTCTCGCATATTTTTCCCGGCGATTTAGTGCGGGCCCAGCGCGATCGCCGGAGGATTCACGATAAAGTTTTCGAGGAGTAACGAGGGGATCTCTCCCGGGCTCCCTCGTCTTCGATAATTGCCTCGATCGCGTACGATTCGGTTCCTCCACGATTAATTATGATACGTCGCGAATGGAGCCTCGCGAGTGCCGCGTTCTTCCTGCGGGATCGATCCAAGAGACGGGGCTCGTGGGAAGCCAACGATTAGACGCCGGATATCACCACGGATATCTCCGTCGATCTCCACGGAATGTCTCCTAATATTTTTAGAAACGTACAGCATCGGATAGCCGTCGAAATTCACCGGTTATTCCCAACGGAACTCTCGAGATACCGATCAAAAGTTTTATCGCCCCAACGAACGCGTCGTTTCGTTGAGAAAATTATTTTCCAACCAGTTGACCGATTTCGTTTTTCCACGCAAAATTTTTAAAAAGAACGAAGACATTGCAGTTATTCCAACGTTCTACCCCAAGAGTATATTACCGATCAGTTCCAGTCGTGGAAATTTGCGTAAACGCGTTAACACGTGTCTTTATTCCATATTCGCGAGCGATCGGCGCGGGAGAAAATTCGATTAAGCGAAATCGGAATTTACAGAGGCGATCGCGAGTCAGGGAGCGAAGGGGTAGCAAGGACGAGGGTGCCCCGCTTAAAATGCAGTAGTATCTTTCGCAAAGTGGGCGGTTCACCCTTTTCTTTCTGGCAGCGTGCCCGATATAAACTTCTTAAACGATTTCTTAATTCGCCACCCCGTTCGCTCCTCGAACCTTTTCGGCCATGTTTCCGTCCCACCTTTCCCGGCCTCTCTTCTCCCCCTTGCAACCCTTCCGTATCATCCCCTCCACCCAGCCACCCTCGACGTCTCTTAATTTCCACGAAGCCCTCGCCGCGTGCACCCTCTCTGTCGCTCTCCGCTTTCCACGGCGAATGTAATTAATGTTTAGCATCCGCGTTATTTGTTTAGTTTCATTTCATTATCTTCGAAGGCGTCGACTACGACGATTTTATGCAAATAGAGGCGAGAGACGAAGTTTCGCGTTCCTCCTCTCCCTCCGCTTTGCTTTCGACCCTCTTCAACCCCCACCTCACTGGCTCTGGCTTTCCCGAACACGTTTCTTATTGTTCCCGCACCTCGTCCTTTCCTTTATTATCGCCGTTCTTTCTATATACATTTTTCTTTTCTCCTCTCTCTCTCTCTCTGGTTCTCGTTCAACCCCCGCTTTTTCACCCGCTCCCTGCAACCCGGTCCGCCGGTTGTCGCTGTTGCTATTATTATTACGATCGTGACGAAGATCCGCATTATCATTTTCCCGAGTCGCTTCGGTACTCGACGAATAAATATCATTCATAATTCATTCCACTTCTTTGGCGTTCATTAATCCTCTGATTAAATGTATCTCATTATTTAAGAAAGCCCGGCCCGTTTTATAAAAGCGGCAGAAGTTCCATTACGAGGCGCGGGTGAAATTCACGGCGAGCAGCCTCTTCTTTTCTCCGTCTCGCCCCTTCTCCTCCCTTTCTCTCTCTCCCTCTTATTGTTTTGAATTTAGTAACGAGAGTCCCTCGGCTAATCGAAGGCCAACCCTCCCGCGATGCTGCTCCTCTCTTCGATCTCATTTTCGCTTGTTAATTAGAATTCACGGCTAAGGGATACGCGTAATTTGCCGGTGGACCGGATGCCGGCTGAATAATTGTACTACAAGCGTCCCGGCGAGTTGGAAACACTTTGAAAACCGATCTCACGGAGGGTTCGCCTGTTTTTCCTTCTTTTTTCCTTCAGTTAGATAAATGGAAAGTCGCTTGTTAGAGAGATACGCGTGGTTTTGTGCCCACGCGATCGGCGGATCGTCGCCGATTTCTCGTCGTAAAATTGAAATTGCGTATCGGTAATGACGCGTACGCGTACGCGCTCGTGCGTGCACGCGATTAGGAGCTTGTTACGAAAACTAGCTTGAAAATGACTTGCTCGGCCGGTGGCAGGAGAAAGTATAGTGACGTGCAGAATCGTCTTTAGATCGTTACCTTTGATCCGCGCTTTGGAGAAGGGAGTTGAATTGAATTACCTGTGTGCATTGTGCCGCGATTTTCAATGCAATCGGCCGCTGTTAAGAAGGAAACAAATCGCTCGGTGTTTGATATCGCCGGGGTTTCTTTAATCGAATGCGTGGCCTACTGGTATTTCAAGCCCGGGGTTTCGTAATTATGAAAAATAATTCGTGAATATTTATTTTAAGTTCTGTTAATTAGAGAGAAAATCATTCCACGTATAAAAGTTTCAGCTTCCTTTATAATAATTCTCCGATTATTAAAATTTCGAATTTNAATGCAATCGGCCGCTGTTAAGAAGGAAACAAATCGCTCGGTGTTTGATATCGCCGGGGTTTCTTTAATCGAATGCGTGGCCTACTGGTATTTCAAGCCCGGGGTTTCGTAATTATGAAAAATAATTCGTGAATATTTATTTTAAGTTCTGTTAATTAGAGAGAAAATCATTCCACGTATAAAAGTTTCAGCTTCCTTTATTGCGAAAAATAATTCGCGAATAATTCATTTGGGACTCTATTAATTACAAGGAAATTAATTCAAGTTGCTTCGCGAAGAAAAAAGAAACAAGAAATAATATAATTCACGCATATTAATCTGAAATTCCATTCTCCTAAGGAAATCTGATTTCATGTTTAAAGCCTCGAATTCCTCTAATCACGCAAAAGGTAATCGACAGGAAATCTAATCTCTAATCATTATAAATTCTTTTCCCCGAAATAATTCTCCACTGCTCTCTATGTATCTCAAGTCCCACGGATCTTCCGATATCTCTCGATATCCACCGATTAGAATGTCCACAGTGGTAGAGAAATAATTCTCAATTATGTAGCGCCGGAAACTCCGCGATTTCGAATTTTTCTTAGACACCTATATTTCGAACCTCCGCGAAACAAGCGCGGATGCGGAGGACGGTGGTGAAAAGCGGCGAAGTCGAAAGAGACAAGCGAACGACATGGACGAGGGTGGTCGTGAGCATGTTGCGCGACTTATCCAGACGACGTATTTAAATTCAGCCGAACTTTGGAGCCGTAAGTTCGGCCGGGCCGGGACCAGCTGAATTGAAAAGCTAATTCTCGGCGTACAATCGACTCGTCTCGGCGTAGGGCAAACTTTGTGAATGTGTCTCATTAACAGGCTGCGAGGAGCGTGCGCACGCGTAAATTCGCGCGGAGCCGAGACGCGTGTGCGTGTTAAAGCGTTTCATCTCGGTGTAACCACCGCGTAATCTCTTCCACGGTCACATATTCCCTCCGCGTATTTCAATTCAAAGTCACACGTCGGCCTCCGGTGAAACCAGCCCCGGCCAAGTGTTTTATTTCACCCACTTATCGGTCTGCTGCGCGAAACAGCTTTCGAGATTCTTCATTGACTCTTTCCCTCGCTCTCCGCTATTTATTTCTTCCCTTTTTCCCCTCTAACTCTTCCTTTTCTCTCTATCTCTCGCCTGTTTCATTGCCTGTGGGAAACTTGCAAGTCACGCGTAGAATTTACGAGATTTAATTATTGTTTTCATCGTCTGAACCGGCGAGAAATTTTCGCTTTGGTTTAAACAGTCCCCTAAACCGAGGTTTACCTTCTCTATTCGTTGAAAAATTCGCGAATCGCTTCTTAATTATACGCGAATGATATATTTCTTTAAATACAATAGTTTCGTTGTTTGATTGGATTTAAAAATTCTCTACAATCGCAAACACGTTTCTAACAAATGTATAGACACAAAAGTTCCACAGATGTCATAAACGTGACTATGCTCCACCACGTACACTTCGATCTCTCTAGAGCATCGGTAACCACGTAGCAGAAAGACGGAAAGGTAAAAAGAACGCGAGGTATGAAGCATGCTGGAAAAAACTTGGCATCTTCATCGGGCACGGCTTGGGAACAGAGAAACTCCGCGTCCAACGGGGTGCATTATTCCAGCGAATCGAGCGTGACTCAGTTCCCAACTATTTTCCCTACTTTCCCAATTAACGTGGCCACGAGGGTGGCTGGGAAGGGGCACGGTAAAATGGCACAGTTTTCGTCGACCGCGGACCACCCCTAAATTCGGCTGCACGCGGTCGCATTCCTGTGTTTTAAAACCTCGGCAAGGGCGCGGGAAACAAAAGGCAAGTTGCAGCGACGCGCAACTTGCCCCGTACGCGTGGCGGAAACGAGAGAGAGGACGAGGTGGAAAAAGGAAGCGAGAGGGAAAAAACACAAATAAAATAGACGAGGAACGTTGAAAAAAACCGGAGGGGGTAAAAAAGACAAGAAAAAGGCCGCGGGAGGGTGGTGGAAAAAAGGAATTGCGGGGGCGAAAAATGAAAAAAGAGGGGAAAAAGGGGAGAGAGAGAGAGAAAAAAAGAAGGAAAAAGGGAGAGAAGAGGAAGGGATTCGCTGAACCCGGGGCTCCAACGAGCTAACGCTTTTATTATCCGTCGCTTTAATTTAAGCGGCTCTAGTCGCTCCGTCACGGTTCCAGGTGTGAATTAAGCGCGGAATAAGCGAGCAGCCGCGTATCCACTTTCGGCGCCCACGGCGATGCGCGGAATAATTAAATGTGTGTTTTGATAAACGCAAACGAAACCGTCGCCGTCCCAGCAGCCATCCCCCTCGCAGACGCAAGAAACACGCAATTCCGCGCCCGTTTCCGAACCACGACGCTGAAATTTCACGGTCCACCGAAGGACACCCGTTCCTCCTTCCACCCCCGTCCACCTACTCCGTCCCCTGACCGGCCAGATCTTTATGCAAATATTTTTCCTGCGTTTTATTGCCCCGTGGAAATGATCGAAGGGCGGTGTTCGACGCGCATCAGTCTCGGTTCTCGGACCATGTCCGACGGAATAAGGGTGGTTTATCGCTACTTCCTCGATTCGCGAATCAAGGCCTCTGCTTTTTATCGCCGATGCTTTATGCGCGCTGGTTTCACCTACGAACTGGGTTTCTGTGTCGCGACGATTTACGAAGCATGAATTCTTCCTCGCTGTTTTATCACCAAGGCTTTTTTTCGCGAATTCCTCCGGCGAGATTAGGCGCGAAGGAAGCATGGAAGAATCGTATCGGTTCAGAGGAGGGATAATTATTTTTCCTAGAGCGTAATTGCGTATACGCGCGATCGTTAGGCGTAAATTAATTATTTCCGAAAGGAACAGCTAAGTTTTAATCGCTATATAGTCTATTTCGAATGGTGGATTATTCGATAAATATTATCATCGTTTCTATTATATTTTCATTCTAGAAACACAGTCGGTTGAAAATCTCTGCGTCGATTCTTCTTATTAACATCCGATTGAATTGCATATTTTTTTTGTTAACTATGTCACGTTTATTTCTTCATCATTTGTATATTTTATATAATTGGAGCGATCAATTATATTTTTTACTTATATGTATATTATTTTTTACATATATGAATACGGAAACTGTTTGAAATTTTTGGGAATTTTATCGGTACGCGTTTATTAGCAATTATGTTTATTAAGCGTTTGGTTAGAATAGTTGTTAAATCGGCGAAGGACAAAGGTATTCTCGGAGCGGTCGAAACGCGTGAAAAGAAGTCGCGCCAGGTGGTTAATACGCGTGGGAATGTTTGGGAGGTTGGAATAACAATTCGGAGCTGCGGGATGTTGACCTGAGCGTCGGCCGGCTAGTCGTAGCTACGGAAGTCGCTTCCTGCCCCGCCCATAGCTAAGGCTCCGAGTCGAAATCGAAAACAAGGTCGTCAGTTCTCCTCGGAGTTTTGTATAGTGCGGATCGATGCGTGTGTCTGTCTCATCTTCGAAAATTCCCTCGTTCTGCCTGCTACCTCGACAAATGGGGCATACTCGAGAGATTCCTCGGCATCCAGCGTCCTCTATCACTCCGGATTGGTTCGTACCGTTCAATTCATCTAGATTAATTACCATTCACGTTTCAGTTCGTTAATCGTTTCCCGAAAATTAATTCCGCGTGCGATTTTGCGTAGCTTCTAAGTACCCTAGTCGTTAAGTTATTAGACGAGTATCGTAATATCCGTCGATGTTGCAAATAATCGCCACACAATACCATTTTTCGCGTCTACGTACGCTAATTACACAGGCGCGAATTTTTTATGCAATTCAAAGTAGCCGCAGCTGTGAAAAATGGTAATTTATAGCTAGAGACGCGAAGAATGGTAATTTCGCGTATTTTTAGATAATTAATATTCACTGGGATTATCTCGAACCTACACAAAAAGAATGCAAATTCTCTTTAGCCGGGTATCGCGTGATTCCTGCAGAAAACGCACGTTCTATGTTAGTTCGGACTCGTACACGTAATTATACCCGTTATTTTCCCACGGGCAGGAACAGAGGAGGAAATAGAAGCAGAAATTCTACGTAATAGATTCCTCGTTACCCTCTGCGACATTTCACCGGCGAACGTAAGAATGTCGCGCCTCTGTGTATATATTTTTAACGAAACTCCCACTCGACGCGTTTCAAAACATCGTTGTCCAATCATCTTGTTTACATTATCGCGGGTATTTGAACGCTGCTGGCTGGCGACGTAAAATTACGCGCTCGTGTAAGCTACAACTGATTGACGCTGACGTGAAATTACGGGATTAACAGGTAAGTGAAAACCCGCTTGCAAAATCCTAGCCAAAGATACCCGTCGCGAGTAACAGCGATGATAGTTAAAAGACTTTTTTTTTATATTTAGATATAAACATCGTCCGATCTCGATCGAATGTGCACGGGATCGAGAAATCGGAATTGAAATTAAAATCAAACCACGGGCTAGCCGTAGTTACTTAATCCCATGGGTTAAATGACATCGTCTGACGCGTCATCATAGTTCACTTTGCCACAGGGAACGCGTGACGTCCCAGAGACGTCATTCGTCATCGAAGACAGTTGACGTAGGCCTCTGTCATTTACACTAAGCCCGCTGCGGTTTGAACGGTCGTACACTTCGAAAATTTTAATTGAAAATTCCTCGTTCGAGTTTCTCGCTCTCTCGCGATCCACCATCTTCCTCCTCCCACGTGTTATCAATTTCCCC
>NIJG01000273.1:5205256-5221704 GCA_002201625.1 Euglossa dilemma | reverse complement strand
GCTAACACGAGCCGTAACACGCGTTTGAATCCGCGGGCATAAATAACAGTAATTAAACCGGTACGATGAAGATCGACAAGCATCTCGGTGTAATCGCATTTCTATCTGGATATCAATTAATTCCTTCGCAACTTATCCGCGCGATTTCAATAATTGCGGGAATAAAATCCGAGATTTTGTCACGCTCGGTAGTCGCAGCGTTAACGACACACGGCCTACGCAACTGTCTTCGCCCAAACGTCTCTCGGTTTCACATAATTACCACCGATCACCTACCATGACGAAATATCTCGCTGACCGCGAAACGTTTACACGTTTACACGTACTGTGTGAGAAAGAGAGAGAGAGAGAGAAAGAGGAGTGGAAAAAACCCATGAAACGCTTATCACCGAAGCCGAATAATTATCCGGCGATAAAAAGGAGCTCTGGGCGTAAACGTTGGCCACATCCTCGGAGCGGATCGGAGCGGAAAAGTTGGACGAAAGAGGAGCGAGCAGGGTGACCGAGAGTAACCGAAGAGAACCGATGCGGAAGTTGGCTGGAACCGCCTATCGGGCGGGATTTTTGAAAGCGCAGCCGCGCGGCCACTTTCGACGCCAGTGGCAACGCGCGGCATAATTAAATGTGTGTTTTGATAAACGCCGCACGCAACGCTCGCGATCGGGCGTGCGAGCAAGAAACGGTCGACGAGGCAGCCGCTTGTTCGCCTGAAACTTTCGTGCAAGTGTCTACACAGCGTCGCTGTTGGTACCTCGTCCTTCCGCCACCCTGGCCGCACGCTCTCTCTCCCCTTCTCTCTCTCCTTCCCTCTCAAACTCGCGTCTCCTCGCACGTGTCTCTCTGTCTCTTCCCCGTCTTACTTCCTGTCCGTGTCTCTGTCTGTTCGCCGTTGGAACACAGGGCCACGACCATAGGCGATAGGGATTTGTGTTAGGGGGCCGCACTGGCACTGCTCTGGAAACTGCTGATTCGAAATTAACGAAAATTAATTGGCAACGTCGCGATATTAATTCCCGAGATTAATTCCCCAGGACGTAGTGCTAATTGATATCTCTCGGTGCCAGGAGCGAGTGAGAGAGAGAGGGCGGATCGCGGCGGCGGGAGAGGGACGAGAGATCCGCAGCTTACAACGCAGCTGCACCCTGAACCGCGCTCGAATCTTGATATCAACATGAGTTATCCTTTTTCGATGAAAAATCTCAGTGTCCCGCCGCGAGTCCGCGAGTTCCTAGCCGATCGATGGATCGATTCCGGTGAGAATGCTCGCGAATAGGCGAGCCGAGAATAGACGAGGACGCGTGCTTGGATCAATGAGACCGGCGAGGAGTGACGGATGCACGTGCTCGGTGAGTGCTGATCGAAATGACATTCTGCTGTCTTATTCTCTTCCACGAACTTCTCACGGACGTCTGTTTCTGCTTTTACACGCTCGTCTTTGCCCGGCCGGGTATAGTTCGTTCAAATATAGTCTTCTTTGTCGCGAGGCGTTTGTAAATCATTCATCGGTCAAACCGATCAACTCCGAACGCTTCGCGGCTTTCGCGCCGAAATGGAATCATCAACTTTTCGCGTGTCTCGAATTATAATCTTTTCCGGTTCTCGGAGCTGATCGGTTGTACAAATTCCGCTCTGCTCCGTTTCGTAGTCTCTCCGTTTCTGTTTTTACTCGCTCTTCTTATTCGGCCGGGTATAGTTCGTTTAAATATAGTTTTCCTTGTCGCGAGACATTTGTAAATCATACTCCGGTTAAACCGATCAACTCCGAACATTTCAAGGTTTTCGTGCCAAAATCGACTGAACTTTCTGTCTCGTGTCACGAATTAAAATTTTTCCGGTTCTCGGAGCTGATCGATTTCACAAATTCCGCTTCGCTCCGATTCATAGTCTCGAATGTAAACACCGTAAGAATCCTAGATAGGGCTAAGGAACGAGCGAATCGTATAGCAGATTTTGACCGAACGTTTCACGATTTTCGCGCCGAAATCGACTCAACTTTCTGTCTCGTGTCTGGAATTAAATTCTTTCCTGGTTCTCGGAGCTGATCGATTGTACAAATTCCGCTTCGGTTCGTAGTCTCGAACGCAAACACCGTGAGAATCCTGGATAGGGTTAAGAAACGAGCGAATCGCGTAGCAGATTTTGATGGTCGAGTCTCTTGGCTGGTTGACAGGGACACCCGATCCGGACGAGGAGATATGAAAATTGGTCTGAACGTACGAAACAGCGCGGTGTGTTTCTCTAGTTGGGGTTAATAAGATGGAACTCCAGTTTTAGCTATATTTAACTTGACACTTACGTAACAAGCGTCGCGTCATCGTCGTCCGAGTACGCGCTCGTAAACGACGCGTATTCCCGGCAATCTTCGCTCTATTCTTTACCACGAACTCGCGATGTTCCTTCGATGTTCCTCTTCCGTTGGTAATCCTCGAGAAAATGGAGACGAATGCGTTGTAAACGGTTGATCGATGCGTTTTACGCCGGCTGCATTTGTCCGGCGTCGTATCGTTTAGCACGGAAGAGAAAGTGTTAGTTTTTCCATCGGGCGATTAATGAAATCCTTCGGAATTAGTCTCCGATGATGACGTTGTTAATCACCCGGGACTCGAACCTACCTTTTACCTAGGCTCGTTTGCGTATCCTGCAGCTCCTTCGCGAGTAACGATCCGGTGTCACGCCATTTTCCCAGTTCTCGTTCTCGAACTTTTCAACTTCTCGTTTAGAAAAAATCCAGCTGAACGTGTACACGTTTCGTGACGAAATAATAGGCCCGGCCTGTGTGATTCTCCGTATTTCTTCGATTATCGCGTTGCGTGCGAATTTTGCATCGCTTCGCAGTCGACGATCGAGGTTTCGTTGCTCGGCCGTCGAAACTTTTCCCGGATATTTTTACGTGTTACCCGACTCGGCAGATCGGTCGAATATTTTGAAGAATATCCCGATATTCCGATAGTAATTTAAAGGACACTGAAATTCACTCGCCGCGCTATTCGTCCGGTATATTCGCGTACACGTATCGCGGACTCGATTTCTACGGCTGACACGAGGCTCTCTCGTCCCGTTGATTCTTATTACATTACCGAGAAAGGGAAAAGCGTGGCGGAATGTTGGAAAACGTGGCGTGGAAGGGACTGAAAACGGGACGCATTAATTTCGAGCACTTTATCTAAACCGGGCGTGATCGAGGAAGGGAACTGGGGCCCGATCTTGGGATCGATGCGACACGAAGCGAATGAAACATCGATTACCGGTGCGATAAATTTCTACAATGTATAAAACACGGCGCGGTGGAACGTGTCTCGAAACAGAATGGCAATTAATTCGGGCTGCAGGGTGGATAATGAAGACGAAGCGAGGCGCGGCAGAGGATCGTCGTGGCGAATTCTCATCGAAGAAGTGTCGCCAGGCCGGTGTTTATAGCCGGATAAACCACCGGGACTGGTCGACAATTAAAGTTGAAAACTCTTCGGGCCGCGGGGATGTGTTTTACGCCGGCCAAGACGGTCGGGCTGAGCTCGTAAAACCTAATATAATTAAACATAAAAATATCCCGCCGCTAGCCCGAACCGGCTAGCTGGCTGAACGAGGCAAAGTGAATAAAAAGTGCTCTTTATTACAATGAGCTTTAATTAACGCGCGCGCTTGCTCGCTCGCCCGCTCGCTCGCCCGCTCGCGATGACTGCTCGCGTACCGCGCACTTTCTCAACTTTAATTTACAGCGTCTGAAAGCGCACCCGCGCGTTCGTTACATCGTTGCCATAAAGCATAGACACATAATTATGCGGCGCGGGGTGAACGAACGCGGGACTCTGATTCGTCTACAGGGCATTAAATCCTTTTGTGAAACGCCGTTCCCCGTCACGGTGTCTATTCTGTTACGAGTTGGTAAATGATCGATTCCTGCATAAGGGATAGTCGTAAATGTCCGGACCGTGTTGGCGAAAGTTCGCAAATTTTCTTTCCTAACCGAATCATCCGATGCCCTACTTTTTCTCTATTTTCTTTCCCCCGTTTCGAGGATATTAACAGGGGTTCCACGAATTTTATTTATCCGCCAAATTCACGACGAATCTCGGGTATGTTCGTCTCTGTGGCATCAGAGATTAAATTTTAATTTATCTCACCGCGAGATTCTTTTTTTTTCGTGGAATAAGTTTCGAGATCTTTAGACTCTATTTAGATGATATTAGGATAAGTTTGAAAAGAATCCAAATAGATTCCGAAGCGTTTAAATTCCTACGTGAAAGTTGTTTTTTTCTTTCTCGTAAATATTCATAGAAGTAATTGCAGGCTTAGAAATTAAGGATGCCGGAATTTTATTTCCATCTTCAGTCGGCTGCATGTTTCAATTAATTCACTTAGGTAGTTCGTAATATTAAATCGACGAATTTTTCCGTGTCGCGAAATCGCGTTGTCAGATTTATCAAATTCGTTCGACGACATATTAAAACGTCTGGATATAATCAATTTTCGCACTCTAATGAGACTTTGAACGGCAGAAAATCATGACTGGAACCTTCTTAATTAATCAACTCCTCGTTCGCAAACCCTGACATTTAATCCTTCTTCGACCGAAATCACACTGGTACTCGGCAAATCAGTTTCTAAATGATAATTCTCTAAAAACCTCAAACGATTTCCTCTGGACACTACTACAGTAGCATCCTGAGTACCTCGAGGTTCCTTTGTCCTCGCGATCTCTATCTAACCTCGTGAAACGATCTGAAACGCATCTCCACTCGAACAATCCGCGATCTCGCGACACACGATTCTTCTCGCTCGCGATTCGCCGCGGGTTGTCCGGTAATCGAAGCATCGGACACGATGTAAACCGAGGAAAGAAAGGCGCAGGTGTGGGTGATCGGAGAGCGAACGTGCCGGGGCTCGATCGGTGGATTTTGAAGTAATAAATTCCGCGTTGGCCGGTCGATGGTTCGCCGTCAGGTTATGCGCGAAAGTTGAAATTTATGCCTCGGTTGTTTATGATCGGCCAGTGATAAGGGATCTACGGACGCATGACAAATGATCCCGTAATGAAAAGTGAAAGATACTGCGCGTAGTGGGCCCCGGCTCTGCATAAATTTCAATGATTTAACGCGTCGCGCGTGCTGCCGCGTATCCTCATTGAATACGGGGTGGGAGATCGATAAAACTAAAGCCGGGATCGATCCGCGGAGCGAAAAGTCATCATCGATCCTCCGTTCGCCGCTCCACCTCCCGACACTGGGTCAAACCGTGTAACACGGCTATCTCGCGGTCGATCCTTGATCGTTTCGCGGAAACGTTACTTCAGAAGCCTAGTCCACCGACGGCCAACGCGGATTAATTGTTCTCGCACGTCTCCGCACGCTCTCGCGCCGATGCTGCGAGCAACGTTTTCATTTCTTTTGTGCTACCTTCTCCGGCGAACGGCTCGGCGTTATGCAACCGATTACGCAACGATAGGTAATAACATCGCGAATCGCCGCTCGCCAAGCTGGCGATTCTGCTCCACGAATTATTCGATCTCTTCGATTGTTCGATTGGTCAGGACTGATAACGGATACGAGTATCATCGAGGATTAAAATTATTCCAATTCGCTATCGTTCTATGTTCGTATGTTTGCGAGAAATCAGATTAACGTTAAGGCTATCATTAACTCAGAGTGATTCGTCGGTTATTCAGAATTCAATAACTGCTTAAACAGTGATTTCGTTAAAGGACATGGCAGATAAGCCTCAAAACGTCGAGTCAGCGTGCATTCCGTCGAAATTGAGATATTTCTAATGAAGGTTTAAAGTGAACCTACGAAAACTCTATCCTAGAGTTGGCTCGCGTGACAAATTTCTGTCAGCTTCTAATCGCGAGCACCCTAGCTCTCCCGATATCAACAATTCAACGTCTGCTTAGGCACTTCGCGCTGGTCCTCTCAGTGCCGTGGAATTAATTACTAAATCATCACTTGGTAAACTAAACCGAGCAAATACTTTTCCTAAGAACCTGCATACACCTGACTCGCTCAACCTCTCTCTCTCTATCTCTCTTTTAACGTACACGAAATCTCGTTGGAAAAAGCCTGTCTCACCCCGTGAGAGATTCTGCGGAAGAAAGGAGAAAATTCAGGGATTTGTCCGGTGCATCCGGAGAATCGCGATATCCGCGCGGGTTGAGCTCGCATGCCGGTTCGAAATAGCGATAATCCTAGATTGGCCGAGTGACACTGTAATCGTTAGCGAAACGATCTAGTCGTACGGCAGCAATGACCACGTCGTAGCACGGAAATCGTCGTCAGGGCGGTCGATCGATGGCGAATAACGCTGGAAACGCTGGCTAGGCTCCGGTAGGTTAGGTAGGGTGCTTAGGTGTTACAATGATTATCCGAGAGGGACAGCGAAAGGTAATTATGCCCGATAGAATCGGCGGGCGGGAGCGAGACGGGGTTATACTTTGCGCCGGCGAAGAAAGAGAGACGCCGATAGCCGGCGCGCCGCCGACGCCGAGAAAGACGGCGAATCCTCGTAATTACCTCGAAGTGAGCTGCTTTCGGCTCACCCGAGCCTTCGAAACTTCGGGAATAAATAGTGTTCCGTATTACCGATCCGACTTTACGAGGTCAACGGAGGGACTGCCACGATCGGCAAACTGTTACGTTCGATCGAACGCCTCCATTTTCATCGGGACGTGTTAATTCCGCCAACCCGCCCCTTCTTTTCCTTTCGACTCGCACTTCGGCCTCCGATCTTTATACTTTGCGGTTAAACTTCGCTTCTTTCTACCTTTTTCACCCGTTTTTATGGCATACCGTGACGCTATGGCATCGGCTTTTCTCTCTGTGACTCGGTTTTCGCGTAAAGCGACGCGTACTACGACTCTCGAAATTTTTCACCAGTTACGCGAACGGAAATCTTCAAGTATGCGCTGGTATTTGTTCTACAGTCCGTGAAAAATTCGATGTTTACGTATACCCTATAGAGACACCGATTTTTAGAACTTCGCGAACATAAATCTTCAAGTATCGCTAGTATTTGTTCCAAAGTCCTGAAAATCGGTGTCTAATGTCGAAGTGTAGAGTTTATGTAAACGTAATGTTATTACGTACCAATTGCAATGGTACAAATTTTGATATTATTGGACAGACGAATGTAAGTTATTGTTCGCGATTATTCTCACGTTCGCTAGTCTAATAAAGAATTGCGGGCATTTTAAAAAGTTTCCCTTTTCTGAAGTACATACATAGAAGTTTTGTGGACTAGGAGTATTCTCTTTCCAACAGTTTGAAATTTTGTACGTGTAATTTATCGATACGCTTTTTCGTACATTATACCGGGCATTTTTACGCAGCAAGACAAATTCGAGACTGAACGAGCTATAAAAGAAACATTATTCATCGCGTAATAAAGCAAAAAATCGTGTATATCCTTTTTAAACATACCCCAGCGTTAATGATTATTCGAACGACTATAGTGTTCGATAGACTTCAACGAGAAGACTGTTCATTATTCGTGCAAAGCATCGTGTGTGCTAATAACAGCTAGGGCTCCTTACTTGGCTCCTATAATAAACGCGAAGTGAAGTATGAAGACTGTATCATTAGAATAATTACGAGCTGTAATGTGTACGTGTTATACTTGGCTTAATGACTGATATTCGAAGTATTCAGGCTGACGTGATTCTTCGCAGGAATCCGTGGACGGTACCAGACGTTCCCGTTGAATATATTTTCGGGCGGAATTACACGAAACCCCCCCTGGTTCTTATATCTCGTCCCACTTTTTCATCCGGCGTTAAGGAACTGCAGCTTAGAGGCACTAAAAACGTCGACCGTATATCCATCGAATAATCGAATTTCCTGGAAGCGGCCAGGCTAAAAATACCGGCGACGTAACGAATCCTAAATCATGAAATTTCCTTCGCGGAACTCATCATCGTTCGGGTATTAATCAAATTTAACACCACCGTTCGCTTTCCGCGTTTTGTTCCCTTTCCAAGCCGCGGCCAGGCCGCCATGACACGCTGTACCGTTCGATTTTCTTCGCGAAATCGCCTGTCCGCATGCTGCGCATACCAGTCGCGATAAACGCGCCGGTGAAACGCGATTCCGCTCGAACGTGCGCCGCGCGTTTAACGGTACGTCGCGTTAAGAGCATCGCCAAGAGAAAAAGAATCCTCCGCCTGCCCTCTCGCCGCAGGTAGACCGCGTGCAATTCGGTTTCTTGCTAAACGGGGCGGGAGGAAGGGGCACCGCGCAAGAGAATTAACCTCGAGCGGTATTAAGCGACTGTCAGGGATCGCGAATAATCAGGGTCAAAATGCCAGCCGGCGAACGGAGGGTAATGGGATTCTTTACGAGACGTTTCATCGACCCGTTTCCCTGCCGGAAAACCTGCGGACAAGCGGCGAATTCGCCGAATAGAAGTACCCCGAGTCTTCAAACTTCTACGGATTCCGAACAACTTGCACGAAAACTCGCCGATTGCAACTTTCCGCTGTTTACGACCGGGTATCGCCGATGTCGCGAATTTTAAAATAAAAAGACGCAGATCCCTTTGTTTTACCTCTTTATTTATCAAACTGTTATCACGTTCGTGGAACGTTTATTATAGTTACGGGTCACGGTGGCGCTAGTGAGTTAAATGGAAAATTTCGTATTCTTCAATTAGATCTTTTTTCTCGTACATATTATAATTATCTTAGAACGTCTAAACGTTCGAATACTTTCACCTTTAAACTTCGACGGATTCCAACAATTTGACCGAAAACTCGCGAGTTTCAACTTTCCTCTATATTTGCAACTGAGTATTGCCGATGTTACATTCGACTTTCGCGAATTTTCTTAAACGCAGATCGCTTTGTTTTACCTCTGTATTTACTAAAACGTTACCACGTTCGCGGTTTATGACAGTTACGGGTCGTGATGGCGCTAGTGAGTTAAATGAAAGATTTCTTATTCTTCCATTAAATCTTCCTTCTCGTTGTACATAATTATCTTAAAACGTCTGAACGTTCGAATACTTTCACGCACGAGCGTAGTAGTACAAGTAGAAAGGAAGCATCGATGGTATGAAGATATACCCGATAGCGTATTTTAATTCGAGATCGTGGAAATTCACGAAGAGATACCTTTTCGACAAGTTCACCCTCGTTGCCTGGCCTCGTACCCACTCGCCGGGCTGTCTTCGGTTAAGATTTAATCCGTTAATCTATTCGAGTAATAAGGAATCCATAATGAGTCGAAGCAGACATGTATATCGCATCGGATGGAGGGTTCGGTTCGGAGACGCAGTTACGCGCTTTGCCTGGCGGTTCACTAGGTGAACAAGAGCGTCGTAGAGGACAGAGAAAGAGAAAGGCAGAGCGTCGCGGCGTGGGGAGACGGTGCCGGGATGTAGGGTGATAGAATTGGTGGGGGTGAGAAGGGACGATGGTAGGGGGTTAATTAAGCCGTCCTAATATAACTTCTCCTCGGCCCCCGAGTTATCGAGTATTATTCCGCAAATGTGTCGACCTCAAAGACAATGCCATTCCGGGAAAATTTATTTGTGTCGCTGTACACTGCCATCTCTACCGCCTCGAAACAAACCCGACGAAACTTCTGCCAGGCTCGCGCAACTTAATTAAACCGACCGTGGCCGCGTCGGTCCTGCACGAAGTGTCGACCTTCCGTCCTTCTCCTCTCTTCTCCTCACCATCTCCCGCCGCTCGCCCCGTGTCTTTCCCTTTTTTCTTCCTCTCTCCACGCTTTCTTCCGCGCGACACCCTTCGACCGTCGCGACTCCTACCTGCATCTACTTTATTAAACGGTCGGTCAGAGTTGCTCCCGACCAAACCTGCCCTTTTTTCGGGTAATTGGCTGCACTGTGAGACTCGGTGCAACTAGAGGCATCGACGAACAGTGTTTCTCTCGCGGATGAGAGGTCAGACACGTCTCGTTGGACGAGAATCTGGACTAGAATCTCAGACGTACACCTTCTCCTTTCAGTTTCTTCTTCTCTCGGTTCGCGAGACGCCTCCTATCTAGGTCTACGCTACTTTATTAACACGTTTAGCCGCTTTTTCGGCACGGATTGCACGGTTTCACGTGTACCGTCGGTGATACACCTGGCACGGGACGTGTTAAATAGTCTACCAGAATATTTCGTCCGTTCGTAGGAGTTTGGTGTACCGGTGCAAGCAGATCAGCGGGAAAGGGTCGGTTTCGTAGATGGGAGGTGAAACACGTTGCATTCCACGGGAATTTGGACAGGTAGGAAGAGGGACGTTGAACGTGGAAAGGGACAGATGGATACGGGTCTAGATTTGGACTCTGCTTAATGTTTTAATCTGGATTTGGGTTACTCCGGGGTGGGTTACTTATAGCAGATGTATGGGGACGAGTTGTTGGGGAGAGTCGGAGGACGTTGACTTCGAAGTTCCAGAGACGTTTTTAGGATTGTTCGGATTCTCTGGGATCCGTGATATTTAGACTCGTTTCTGGCGTTCGTTATTGTTTCCCGGTGATGATGCGTTTTTTAGAAGACCCAAAGTCTCAGAGCGAAACGTTATATATCTTGGCCTAGTTGTTCTTTCCCCAAAAAGTTCCTCGAGTTTCCAAAGTCCGATTAACTAGCGATATACATACACTGGCGTCCTTGGCGAAGGCGAATCAATTTCGACCTATATTTCCTATTCAATCCTGACCTTGCTACTAATTTTTCTTTTTTCTGATCATTTTCCAACTCTCGTACGCGTTGTTTATTTCACTGTCCACCGCCAGCCTCGTTTCCGGCGAACAATTATATCTCAAACGATCCACAACGGGAAAAAGGAAACGTTCGATCGCAATTCCTTCTAATATTCGCGCAACGTCCGCGTTATAATCGCGAAATTAGTCGGCTGCGAGTTGGCGTAAATCGTTGGCTACGTCTGTGCGAGTGTTCCGGTAAATAAAATTAACAGCAGCGAGTCCAGCCGAGCTGCACGTGCCGGCGGTCTTTTAGTAGCGAGCGACACTCGAAAAATCCGTCGGACAGTGAACATTTTTTTTAAAACCCGATACACAGGCCCGGCGAGAACTCGAAATCCAGGGTTGTTGGGCGAGTTGGCCCTGTCGGGGGATCGAATGTTGAATCGGGGGTCGAATTACAGCAGGGGTGAACGATCGTGTTGGCCAGGGGCGTCGGTATTGTTGCCTCCTCCGTCGGCCATCACGGTCGTTGCTGTAATTACGTGCTGACGTTTTCCTCGGTAACGTCCAAGTCAACCGCCGTGAAGATGCTTCCCAGAAGTCATCAGCGTGGACGAGCCGTTGAGCACATGTTAAGAGATCCACTTGTCGTTGGGACGGACGAGGACGAAGGGACGCCGGAGGGGGGAGGAGGTCGAGGGAATAAATTATTATTACCCTGGTAAATCCGGTCAATCTCGTGGACGGACTCCGATGCGTGGCGATGACGACGAACGCCGCCAATCGGCGCAATGGAGATGCATGGGAGTGCGTTAATCCACACAGAATGTTCCGACACTTGACATTTCCTTTAATAATGGCGTCTTCATTCGTTGAACCGCAAGTTCAAGTTAACTGGGAGCCAGGCCGAAGGAGCAACGCCGTTTTCTCGTCGCGAGCGCGCGATGCCGCGGATCCGCGGAATTCGTACGGGGAACCCTGTAGTTCAACGTGTTTTTATCCCCGCGATGAAAATAATTACAGGATGGTGTGGATATTCCTATGTGGAGATCCGCTCTAACGAAGTTCTGGGAATCTCGGATTTTATTTATGGGAACTCGCCGCGTTTTTCACCGCCTCGCTCGGTTGATAAGGTTTCGCGCGTCTGCCGGGTTGAAAATCTTGGAGGAAGCCTTTTATATTGTTGCTACGAATTTATTCGTTGGGAAACGCTGCCGAGTGTTATTTTAATTAATACTTTATACCGCGTTCATTTATTAATAATGCAACTACAGTGTATTCGAATTTTCTAGCCTGTATACGATGTTATACAGTTTGTACCGAGTTCGGGATGTTATCAAAATTTTCTTTTCAAATATTCGATTATTCACCGGATTAATTTTCTCGGTGATTCTTCTCTTTCTCGATCGTGCCGAAATTCATCAGAACGGGCCTGCTCGAACCCGATTCATCTAGATCCCACCGCTGAATGGCGAATAAAGGAAAACAAAACTATAAACGATCTCTCTTGTAGATCTAGGATCTCCGGTTGCGTTGTCTCACAGAGAAGCCTGGCGCGAGGCTTACGACACAGAGTGTACACGCGTGAAATCAATTAGAATGAAAGGCGTAGACATTAATTAATCGATACGCTTTAGCCGGCCGCGAGTTAAAACACTTGGGCAAATAAGCGTATTCCCCGAGGAGCAGCGGGTTAAATTATGCACGCGCGTACACGTACTTGGTCGCGCGCTCGTGTAAGTCGGAGGCAAATGCAATTTTGAACGTCAATTTCCGATAAGGATCGCGCGAGTAGAAAACGAGGGACGGCGAGGAGCGTTATTACGACGCGGCTGTTACGACGTCCGCGGCGGGTTAGAATGAAAAATGCCGAGCGAGTTAATTCGTCGCCTCTCGTTCTCGCGGCCGTGATGATCGCGCGCGGCTTGCGCGAGCCGAAGGAAAATTGATTCGACATTGATAGCCGCGTTTCGCAGCCTTGACGATGATAATGGAGAGAAACCTCGGTACCGATTAACCTTTTTCCACGCGAACTATATTGACCAGTACCTACTTATGACCATAGTCTTCCAAGCTGCCTTGGCGGGGTAAACGCAGCTAGAATAATCGTCTTAGCAGGAGAACCGCGAGCGCGCTGGCAGTATCGTTGGAGCATCTAGAATTACGCTCATTAACACCGAGGCATCTGCTAATGATCTTACTTGGCTCCGGATTGTGTAACTCAAGGACTGCGCGGAAATCGGTCGCCGTGTATAATAAGCCTCCTCGGAATAATGTTATTCCTTATACGAATTACCACGTACTCCCGTTCCCTTCCTCTAATACCGAGCTACAAATCAAACGTTCCCTCGATTGAAAAACGGAGACACTGATTTCTCTCGATTAGCGACAAAATAAGAAACTAGTTTCTCCTAACAACTTTAAGTTTCGTCGCATATTTTTCGTCATTGGAGAATCGCGTGTAATTAGACGAGATGAGCTCGTGCATATGTACGAATGCTTCACGTCAATCCCGATGTCGTTAATGATTCGTTAATTAATCTCGAGTCGAAGAGAGGTGACTAGAGGACAAATTGCAGGATAACAAAAATAGGAGATGAATAGAATATTAATGTTCCGTGGAAAGTTTAACGTCGAGCACGTGTTAATTGACCGACGAAGACGATTCGGCGATAATTTTCCTCCAAACAAAGGAAAGATCTATCGAATAATATATCGATCACTTTGATCCACGATCTTAGCCATCTCGCGAGCCCCTGCTAATTCTAATTAGCGCGCGATTGTGCTATTAATAAGTTAGGAACACTGCTGTGTACCGAAGCAGAGGAACACCATCTGCTGCGAGAGCTCGGCGTTATTAGTAATTTTCCGAGCGCTTATTTTTATTCGGGAAACGAAGTAACTCCGGTCGATCGGTCTAATTTACGCGTCTATATTAAATTTCATAGACTCCAGGAATATTTCGAGGAACCGGTGTCACGAAATTAGGATTCGCAGGTCAGATATTTAACTCTCCGTGATTTCAGCTTTTTATCACCGTCCGATTTCGCTCGCGCCGAGTGGCCCGTTTATTTCGCGTATTAATCCCGATCCTCCGGGCTAACAGCACGCGATCAAACCGAAGTTTCTATCGTAAAGGCTTAATAGCCAAAAGAAAAACGAGGAATTTTCCGAATCGGCTGCGAGATATCCATCGTAAGAGCCGCGAGCCGTATCTATGGCCGTTGATGTGGCACCGACGGATAATTATCGTCGACTGGCGTCCTTGGGCCCGGCGCTGAATCGCATTAGCTAATCTCGTCGTCGCGCCTAGACGCGGCTCCGTGGCGTTAATCTCCATGTCTTTGATTTTTGGCAACAGAGTTTCAACGTGCTCCAATCCAGACACCCTAACCCCCGGCACCTTCAACGCCCTCTGGCACTTTTCTCGCTCGCGCCCGTACGCGTCGGATTTCGACGTGAAAGAGTCTTTGCCAGCAGTCTTTGCGAACCGAGGGACTTTGCGCCGACGCGATCTAATAAACGTTCCTTCCCATGGATGGAGAGGCTAACATTATTCCGCCCTTTGACTTGTTCTCACCTAGCAGCTCGCTTTGCTCGCGCGGCTGCGTGCACCTGGGCCCAAAGAGCTTTCGTCCGGGACTTTGGTTCACTTTTAACTCGCGTGAAAGGAATTTCGAACTGCATCGTTCGATCCGAGATTACAAGTATGTTAGGATAGCGGCGTTAATTGCTTCTTGTTGTTTCTCCTTCTCCTTCTCGGTATTTCTGACTTCGAGCTACCAAATTCTTGGATTTCCGAGACAAAGAAGCGGTAACTCTTTTTGATAATGATCGTAATGGTATTGGTAATGGTGTGGAACTCGTCTTGGTAACTCTGGCTAACCCAAACCGTGCGAAGACTTAAAAATAGGGGGATCGAGGCAGGAATCGAGCGTGATCTCGATGGATGATGGGAGGTGAAAGCGGGACGAGCCGCGACACCCCGAGGTGCCTTAGAATTCCGGGCAACCGTCAGAGATCGTTTATCAATTGGAATTATTGATCACCGGCGAACGTAGCCTAATTTACAGAGCGAGAACGAACAGGGTCGGCTTAGGGTAGCGGAGCGTAGGCCAGAATGACACTCTTGGTAATCCCCCGGCCCTTCCCTGTCGTTTCCAACCAACGATCGGAGGGGGGCCGCGATGCCTCACGGTACTATCGATCATTCGGCAGGCCTCATAATTAGCAATTAACTATATCCATTAGTCGGTGATATAATTACCATGTGCTCCTACTACCGACGCTTAACCCGCCGTCTGCACGGCACGGCGGACGTTGCGAGGGGCTGATTTTCGCGGCATTAGCAGGTACATCACGATAATTATACGATCGATTATTCTAGGAGACTGGCGGGGGCCAGAGACGAGGGGGTGAAAATTGCTCCCTTCGTCCCCACCAAGTGTCTAGTAAACTTGGCTGGCTTCGACTCCAATCGATCCATCCTATTTTCGATAATTCAAGGTCCGCGCCTCCTTTCCGCTGCACGGAATACCGTATCTTGTCGCACACTACGTGTACACTCGCACACGCAGGTGTTCGAACACCGGCGTTTGTAAACAAAGTTATCGGCTCCAGATAGAATCGCCCGTTTATGCAAACGAATTTGTTACGTTCCACGATCGAAACACGTAGAGTTCTATCAGGATATCCGCGCATAAAGTAAGGAGGAAATCTTTCAGACTTCGTTGCCGGAGTTTAGAAATAATTCAACCACGTGTACGATATTTACGGGATAATCGTCGGAGATACGGGACATGGCGGCGCTAGTGAGTTAGTTACACGCGATGGAAGATAAATCGACGTAATATCGAAACTCCTTGTTTTTTGGCATCACGATTTTATTGCAATCGCTTCATTCCTCTTAGACGTCTTTTTTCTAAGTCTGTACGTGTATTCCCGTAAAACTAGCGGATTATCCCATAAAGAAAAGAACCGTAAGCTATTCTTCGTCTGTCTAATTCTTCTTTTCAATCGGTAGAAGTTCTCGAGGAAATTTGTCTAGTCACGATAGCGGAGTTTGGCAGAGTTGCACGGATCACTGGTGGATGTTTTAATTCTACCTAACGACCCGTCAGATTACTCGCGTCGCGACGTCGGTCGCAGGAAAATAAGACATTCAGCCGCGATGAGAGGGCCGAATCGATAGTTGGAGAAGTTATTAACCAACGAACGGCCGTTTCGGCGTCGCGGTTTAGGCCGTATAACCGGTGGAAATCTCTGTCCACCCCCGCGCCGTCGCTGTCACCCCCGTCGTGTCTTCTTCTTTGCCACGTCGGCCGGTCGAAATGAAATTTAATCACCGAAGAAGTTAGAAACGGGCCGGGCGACGACGCGTGTGCCGGCGAATTAGCCGCACGAGACACGGCGAGTTCACACACGCGGCTGAAACTTTCAGCCGGCCCTCCCCGGTAATTATTATCGTGGGATTGGTATAACCGTTGATTATGGCTATTATAAACTGTCGGGCAAATATAAGAAGGTAGGTAGGGCGCGAGGCGCTGTTAGGTAGTTGGAATTAGCCGGCTAGGATCGGCCTAGAACTATCTTGGATACCGCTGATTGCGGAATTAGAATTTATATGGATCCGTGCACGCGAGCCACGGCCCCAGTGGCTCTCAATTTCTGTCCGGTAAAATGAGCCTCGTAATACGGACGATCTGTTTTCGGGCCGCGGTCGGTTTACGATTAATTCTAAAAGCTCTCGATATACCACTTAATTCGGCCAACGATATCAGCGATTAACGTCCAGCAATGATGTGGCGC